>JAHPZR010003132.1:0-17500 GCA_019787425.1 Platygyra sinensis | reverse complement strand
GCAACAGTGACACGCTCCGACGAAACGTCTGGATGCCACAGTAAACCTTGGTGATAACTGAGCAGTTAAAATGAAAAACAGAAATTATTAAAGGCAACAGTGACACGCTCCGACGAAACGTCTGGATGCCACTGTAAACCTTGGTGATAACTGAGCAGTTAAAATGAAAAACAGAAATTATTAAAGGCAACAGTGACACGCTCCGACGAAACGTCTGGATGCCACTGTAAACCTTGGTGATAACTGAGCAGTTAAAATGAAAAACAGAAATTATTAAAGGCAACAGTGGCACGCTCCGACGACACGTCTGGGTGCCACTGTAAACCTTGGTGATAACTGAGCAGTTAAAATTAAAAACGGAAATTGTTAAATGCAACATACTGGGCTCAGTGAATTTCTGCGGAACATTTCGACGAGTATCTGAATGCTGGGGAAAAGCACGGGCCTAAAACTTGGAGAAGTGTCTTATTTATTTAGCTTCTACAACATCACAATTTCTGAGCTTCTTCCACTGGATTGTTTTCGATTTTTTTTTTAAATTCCGTGGCAGTGAAACGATCTATTTTTGTTCTTTGGTCTCCCGTGTCCCCCGTGGGTAAGGGGGAGGGGACGGCTGACATTCTCAGATAACAGTAGTCTTTGTTTTGCCGGTTCTTTGTGTGATGCAAGGAGGAGAAAATAAATAAAAGCACGCAACGTTTCGAAAGGCTTTTAAAGCAAAAGCCAGAGACTCGAAAGTCGGATCGCTTGAAAATATACGATAAACGCGATTTTAAGACTTTCTTTTATGCAACTGACTGAAAATTTAAGCAGACAACAAACTATGAAAGCTTACCTTTTTGCCGTTGCTTCATGGCGGTGTTTATAAAAAGCAACCAGTATCTTCATCCACATTTTGTGAGAACACAACTCATGAAGTAGTTGGCATATCCAAACGGCGATTCGCTGTGGCTTTTGCAACAGGGGTCGAAATCCCTGCCACGTGAGTGAGCGCACCATCGGTCTGTTGTTGTTATATTTTTTTTAATATTGACTTAATCGATCAAAACACTGTGATCAAGGCCACTTAGTAGCCTCTTAACCACTTAAATGCATTCTCGTTAAATACACCAGAATCTGATAAATGCTGAAAAAATGTCGCAAACGACGAAACCACGATTTCATCTTCTGAGAAAGCCTTCCCTTGAAACGCGGCACCATCAACTGTGTGAAGAGTGCTGCGCTTTACCTTCACGACATCGTCTGGAAAGCTCGCCGGTAACTTATTACAAGAGAAATAATTATTTTGCCGCACTCTCGTCACAAGCTTTTCTATTAAGAACTTACCATGTTTTGTTAGGATCTAACAACTGAGCACTTTCGACCCAAGCTAGAGAAGAGCAAAGATCGCTGCCTTGGAGACATTTAACCGCGCGAATTTCACAGATTTGACCTTCGACTCATTGTTATCAAGTTACCGTGAGATATGTACGTGAGTCATGAGATACATCAGTCGTCTATCTTTCATTTGATCTAATATGTTGATCCTATTTTAATCCTATTTGATTCCGGTAATCTCTCTGTTGACAGAAATCTAATCACGTAGTAAACCGCAACCTAATTAATTCGGAAATCGGGTACTTCCAGTTCAGACCTACTTGCGTCTCATCATGTTCCCTGCGTCCCCACTCATCAGTTCAAAGCTATTCCCGTTCTTCATTCTCGCCACCTGGATCATCGCTGTGCAGTCTTCGTCCCAGATCTAATCGCCCTCCTGGATGTTCAACCAGTTGAGGCGATTAGATCTGGGACGAAGACTGCACCAGCGATGATCCAGGTGGCGAGAATGAAGAACGGGAATAGCTTTGAACTGATGAGTGGGGACGCAGGGAACATGATGAGACGCAAGTAGGTCTGAACTGGAAGTACCCGATTTCCGAATTAATTAGGTTGCGGTTTACTACGTGATTAGATTTCTGTCAACAGAGAGATTACCGGAATCAAATAGGATTAAAATAGGATCAACATATTAGATCAAATGAAAGATAGACGACTGATGTATCTCATGACTCACGTACATATCTCACGGTAACTTGATAACAATGAGTCGAAGGTCAAATCTGTGAAATTCGCGCGGTTAAATGTCTCCAAGGCAGCGATCTTTGCTCTTCTCTAGCTTGGGTCGAAAGTGCTCAGTTGTTAGATCCTAACAAAACATGGTAAGTTCTTAATAGAAAAGCTTGTGACGAGAGTGCGGCAAAATAATTATTTCTCTTGTAATAAGTTACCGGCGAGCTTTCCAGACGATGTCGTGAAGGTAAAGCGCAGCACTCTTCACACAGTTGATGGTGCCGCGTTTCAAGGGAAGGCTTTCTCAGAAGATGAAATCGTGGTTTCGTCGTTTGCGACATTTTTTCAGCATTTATCAGATTCTGGTGTATTTAACGAGAATGCATTTAAGTGGTTAAGAGGCTACTAAGTGGCCTTGATCACAGTGTTTTGATCGATTAAGTCAATATTAAAAAAAATATAACAACAACAGACCGATGGTGCGCTCACTCACGTGGCAGGGATTTCGACCCCTGTTGCAAAAGCCACAGCGAATCGCCGTTTGGATATGCCAACTACTTCATGAGTTGTGTTCTCACAAAATGTGGATGAAGATACTGGTTGCTTTTTATAAACACCGCCATGAAGCAACGGCAAAAAGGTAAGCTTTCATAGTTTGTTGTCTGCTTAAATTTTCAGTCAGTTGCATAAAAGAAAGTCTTAAAATCGCGTTTATCGTATATTTTCAAGCGATCCGACTTTCGAGTCTCTGGCTTTTGCTTTAAAAGCCTTTCGAAACGTTGCGTGCTTTTATTTATTTTCTCCTCCTTGCATCACACAAAGAACCGGCAAAACAAAGACTACTGTTATCTGAGAATGTCAGCCGTCCCCTCCCCCTTACCCACGGGGGACACGGGAGACCAAAGAACAAAAATAGATCGTTTCACTGCCACGGAATTTAAAAAAAAAAATCGAAAACAATCCAGTGGAAGAAGCTCAGAAATTGTGATGTTGTAGAAGCTAAATAAATAAGACACTTCTCCAAGTTTTAGGCCCGTGCTTTTCCCCAGCATTCAGATACTCGTCGAAATGTTCCGCAGAAATTCACTGAGCCCAGTATGTTGCATTTAACAATTTCCGTTTTTAATTTTAACTGCTCAGTTATCACCAAGGTTTACAGTGGCATCCAGACGTGTCGTCGGAGCGTGCCACTGTTGCCTTTAATAATTTTGTTTTTCATTTTAACTGCTCAGTTATCACCAAGGTTTACAGTGGCATCCAGACGTTTCGTCGGAGCGTGTCACTGTTGCCTTTAATAATTTCTGTTTTTCATTTTAACTGCTCAGTTATCACCAAGGTTTACTGTGGCATCCAGACGTTTCGTCGGAGCGTGCCACTGTTGCCTTTAATAATTTCTGTTTTTCATTTTAACTGCTCAGTTATCACCAAGGTTTACAGTGGCATCCAGACGTTTCGTCGGAGCGTGTCACTGTTGCCTTTAATAATTTCTGTTTTTCATTTTAACTGCTCAGTTATCACCAAGGTTTACTGTGGCATCCAGACGTTTCGTCGGAGCGTGCCACTGTTGCCTTTAATAATTTCTGTTTTTCATTTTAACTGCTCAGTTATCACCAAGGTTTACTGTGGCATCCAGACGTTTCGTCGGAGCGTGTCACTGTTGCCTTTAATAATTTCTGTTTTTCATTTTAACTGCTCAGTTATCACCAAGGTTTACAGTGGCATCCAGACGTTTCGTCGGAGCGTGTCACTGTTGCCTTTAATGATTTCTGTTTTTCATTTTAACTGCTCAGTTATCGCCAAGGTTTACAGTGGCATCCAGACGTTTCGTCGGAGCGTGCCACTGTTGCCTTTAATAATTTATATTCTATGCCTGAGAGGCTATTCCTATGTGCCCGGGGAAACTTGCTGGGTAGCCCGGAGCAAAACATATCAGCCCGGTCGACCAGGGTGAAATTTTAAGAAACAAATTTGAAATGGCGTAACATTAAGTTGACTTTTCCTATACACAGCTATCACGAGCAATTTTTTTTTTTCTAGGAAATAGAAATGTCCAGTACATCTCATCTCACTAGCTTATTTGACATGGAAAGTTTGTCTCGGCCCGTTTTTCTAAGGCCCGGTTCAAACGTTGCATTTCTGCCGTGTCGAATGCAATAGCCCTTTTTCTCGGTTAATCCTACACATTTGTATCACAATGTTCTCGAGTTTGTATGTTAGGCAATTTCGGGCTATTTTGTAGTTGTAGTCCGAAATTGACTCGCATCCACGTTGAATTCCATTGTAATGCAATTGAGAAAAACTAACCGTGAAAATGGCAATTGAAACAAAAGATAATGAAGCAAATCATCTCATTATCTATTGTCTCAATTGCATTCGACTCGGCAGAAATGCGACCTATGAACCGGACCTTAGAGACTTCAAACACTTTAAATTTGTATTCGCCGGGGAGAACGACTGTGTCTTCCTTCACACGCTTTTCCAAGCAAAACCGTGGTTATTTCCTTGTTGTATAAAACGAGGCCAGTAAAAAAAGCAAACTGGTTCTGCAGGAAAAATAACATCTCTGATTATTCAAGTGAAGAACGGCAGAGCTTTACCCATTTTTTCTTTTACCAAGTAAAAACAAGGGTGACAATTTTCCTTCGGCTGTTATTTTCTCCCCACTGGCCAAATCGGGAGCCTATTGAAAGGCCATGCAGCTTTGCTTCCAGGAATAGAGAATGTCCAGAGAGGTCTTCGGGGACCTGGGAGGGAACGGCGAGAGATATTAAAAGAAAATGGGGGCGACATTGCGGATTGAAATAATGAACGGAACACGGGATTTGGCGATTTTACTTGCGATTTCGGAATCTATATACCTTACTTTAGAGAAATTAGATTATTTTATTTTTATATCTAATAAATGTATTTAACTAGACAAAGTGAGAGAAATAAACTTGTTGTTGTTGTTAAACAAACAATGGAAAATGAGTAACCGCAAGTCGCAAAATTGTACGCGAACCGGGTCAGTTACGGGAAAAAATTAAGTACATAGTTTATATATTTATATGGCAATTCAAAGGCGTCGCAAGTACTAAGTTTAGCATGACGAGACGCAGCGGGGTCTATCTGGAAGTTCCTTAAAGGAATGCGGGGTTGGTAGACCCGCATTCCTTACATATTTTTATGTTCCGCTGTCAGGGATTAACGCGTGCAAAGTAATAAGTGTCAAAATCCGCCGCCGCAGCTGTCAAAAATAATTTTTGTCACCGGAAGCGCAGGGACTGCCGCACGCGAAGACAAATCCGCATAATTTGGTCTTTGTAAAACTTAGCGCTACAAAGCCGCCAAATAAAACGAACGGGGAAGCCTTTGCCGCTCGTTTTCGCTGCTTCGTGCACGCGCGCTCAAATTGCTTAAACCGCCAAGTTAAGCAGGCTATAAAGCTTTTTGTATGCAGCGGGGACACTGAAAAAGTTTCTTTATTTAGATCCATGACTTTGAGCAGACAAAGCAGCAGACAAAGCTTAAGACGATCCACAATTACAGAAATGAATTACGTATATACGCTTCACCCATTTATTTCTGTTTCCCGCTCGAGGGGCTATCTTTCCCCTTTGTCAACTGTGGTCTCAATGTAAAATTAACGTTCGAGTGTATGATAGAGATAGCAGAAAGCGCATTTGCGACAAACCATTTAAAACTTCGTGCTCTTATGTAAGAACCTCGAGAAACGAACATTCTCTTTGCAGTGCAAGAAACTCATTTATTCTTATTTATTCTTCCAATTCACTTTTCCGATTTTCTTTAAGTTCTATATCCACTTTCGTGGATGCCACTGTAAACCTTGGCGATAACTGAGCAGTCAAAATGAAAAACAGAAATTATTACAGGCAACAGTGGCACGCTCTGACGAAACGTCTGGATGCCACTGTAAACCTTGGCGATATATAAAACTGAGCAGTTAAAATGAAAAACAAAAATTATTAAAGGCAACAGTGACACGCTCCGACGAAACGTCTGGATGCCACTGTAAACCTTGGCGATAACTGAGCAGTTAAAATGAAAAACAGAAATTATTAAAGGCAACAGTGGCACGCTCCGACGAAACGTCTGGATGCCACTGTAAACCTTGGTGATAACTGAGCAGTCAAAATGAAAAACAGAAATTATTAAAGGCAACAGTGGCACGCTCTGACGAAACGTCTGGATGCCACCGTAAACCTTGGCGATATATAAAACTGAGCAGTTGAAATGAAAAACAGAAATTGTTAAAGGCAACAGTGGCACGCTCCGACGAAACGTCTGGATGCCACTGTAAACCTTGGCGATATATAAAACTGAGCAGTTAAAATGAAAAACAAAAATTATTAAAGGCAACAGTGACACGCTCCGACGAAACGTCTGGATGCCACTGTAAACCTTGGCGATAACTGAGCAGTTAAAATGAAAAACAGAAATTATTAAAGGCAACAGTGGCACGCTCCGACGAAACGTCTGGATGCCACTGTAAACCTTGGTGATAACTGAGCAGTTAAAATGAAAAACAGAAATTATTAAAGGCAACAATGGCACGCTCCGACGACACGTCTGGATGCCACTGTAAACCTTGGTGATAACTGAGCAGTTAAAATTAAAAACGGAAATTGTTAGCTCAATGAATTTCTGCGGAACATTTCGACGAGTATCTGAATGCTGGGGAAAAGCACGGGCCTAAAACTTGGAGAAGTGTCTTATTTATTTAGCTTCTACAACATCACAATTTCTGAGCTTCTTCCACTAGATTGTTTTCGATTTTTTTTTTTAATTCCGTGGCAGTGAAACGATCTATTTTTGTTCTTTGGTCTCCCGTGTCCCCCGTGGGTAAGGGGGAGGGGACGGCTGACATTCTCAGATAACAGTAGTCTTTGTTTTGCCGGTTCTTTGTGTGATGCAAGGAGGAGAAAATAAATAAAAGCACGCAACGTTTCGAAAGGCTTTTAAAGCAAAAGCCAGAGACTCGAAAGTCGGATCGCTTGAAAATATACGATAAACGCGATTTTAAGACTTTCTTTTATCCAACTGACTGAAATTTTAAGCAAACAACAAACTATGAAAGCTTACTTACCTTTTTGCCGTTGCTTCATGGCGGTGTTTGTAAAAAGCAACCGGTATCTTCATCCACATTTTGTGAGAGCACAACTCATGAAGTAGTTGGCATATCCAAACGGCGATTCGCTGTGGCTTTTGCAACAGGGGTCGAAATCCCTGCCACGTGAGTGAGCGCCCCATCGGTTTGTTGTTGTTATAGTTTTTTTAATATTGACTCAATCGATCAAAACACTGTGATCAAGGCCACTTAGTAGCCTCTTAACCTCTTAAATGGATTCTCGTTAAATACACCAGAACCTGGAAAATGCTGAAGAAATGTCGCAAACGACGAAACCACGATTTCATCTTCTGAGAAAGCCTTCCCTTGAAACGCGGCACCATCAACTGTGCGAAGAGTGCTGCACTTTACCCTCACGACATCGTCTAGAAAGCGCGCCGGTAACTTATTACGAGAGAAGTAATCATTTTGCCGCACTCTCGTCACAAGCTTTTCTATTAAGAACTTACCACGTTTTGTTAGGATCTAACAACTGAGCACTTTCGACCCAAGCTAGAGAAGAGCAAAGATCCCGGCCTTGGAGACATTTAACCGCGCGAATTTCACAGATTTGACCTTCGACTCATTGTTCTCAAGTTACCGTGAGATATGTACGTGGGTCATGAGATACATCAGTCGCCTATCTTTCATTTGATCTAGTATGTTAGTCCTATTTTAATCCTAATTGATTCCGGTAATCTCTCTGTTGACAGAAATTTAATCACGTCGTAAACCGCAGCCTAATTAATTCGGAAATCGAGTACTTCCAGTTCAGACCTACTTGCGTCTCATCATGGTTCTCAGCTTACAAGAGTATCCTTTAAAGTGCCCCTAACTCCCCAAATTTTTTTCCTTTTAATAAAATGTACTAGTTTCCCTGATTTCATCAGCGAAAAATTATCTCGATTGATAAAATCCTTGCGTTTCTACAGGCGTTTGAACTCGTAATTTCTATGTTCACGACCGCGCAAAGTGGGATCTGGGTCGGGCTACTAGTGACGTCACTTCGGGAACCGAGCTGAAACACTCAAGAGACTTTCGACTGAGCTCAGAGGACTGTCAAAACATTTTTGGGTTATTTGTGATTCATATTTTATCGAAACCGAACAAGATTTTTACGTGAAAGAAATGTATTACCTAGCATTACAATTTGGAGTCTAGCTACGATTTGAACGACTGCGATGTTACATTTCTTTTTTCCATTTCGAAGTGCGGGTCGCCAGCGGAGATTCTCGCGTTGTAATTTTTGCCAGGATCAAGATCGACAATTTGGCGATCCATTTGGGTTATAACGGTACAAGTAATGGCAGTAGAGTTAGAATACAGCTCTTAAAGAGTTATAAAGATGTCAATGGACACGAAGAGTCTGCAAGTTGGCTTTAAGGAACGTGCAGATTTCGGAGATTTACGTGTAACAAAAAAAAAATCGAGTTAATCTTTTACAGTATAATGAAATCAGTTTCACAACTCGGAAAAATGGCTCGAACTTCCCCGAACTTCCGCTAAATCGGAAAACCCTTCTGGACGAATTTACTATTTTTGTTAAAAGCAGACAGATTATGATAATTGTAATTATAATATGTAAAATAACAGACACCTTCATTTCACGTGCTTGCACTTCACATCATCATTGGTGGTGCCGGCTTCAGTACACACGTAGAACTGAAGACGGTGAAGCCACAAGGAATGTTATTTTCTCCTAATGACCGTGGAGCATAATATGAGCATAATATGTGGATATGAGGAAACGAACGGTAGAAGCATGAATTGACCTGAATTGCCATTTTTGCTGGATTAGCAAAGCTTTTGAAGAACATGCTGCGAAGGGCTATCGGTAGTGAACATGGAAATGTGCAAAATTATAAACTTTGAAAATTCGAATTGGTAGAAAATTAACAAAAATAGCTACAAACGATAATTTTTTGCAGTGGTGATCAGGAGAAATAGGAAATTTATATTAGCGAAAAAAAATTGTGGGAGTTAGTGGCACTTTAAGAGAAATTCCATTGCAGATCAAATTGTTGGCCTGAAGAAAGCCGAACGATGACGATGTCGTAGTCGACTTACACAACATATCGAAGACGACTTTTGAACTGGAGAGCAATTATTCAGTCCTGAAAAACTACTGGACTATTATCGACAGCAAAATATTATGAATCTATTAGTACCGTTCTGAGCAGCACCTTGATTTACATCCCTGAAAGAATGGCTGTAGATTTTTAATTTCTTTTTGGTCTGTACACCTTTGTGAACGCGTGACCTTTTTATCTGGTTAAAATCTGAGTAAATGTGTACCGAAGAAGCGGTCGAGTACAATTATGCCGAAAATTAAGGTTAAAAGAAATATTCCCATTCAGGTGCAATTTGTCCCTAGAAAAAAATTGTAACATCTCCCCATACAAAAAGCAAACAAACAAAAAGAAACGCAAAAAAATAAAGGTACGCTAGGAAGTCAAGGGAGTGTGTTCTCGCTAAACTGGTATAAAACCACGAATTTGCGTCGATTTAACTCTCTCTTTTAGGCGCGGGGACCAGCCCTTGTTCGGGAAATGAGCCCGCGCCCCTCCCCCGAAGGCACGGCGAGACTCGTGAGGATTCTTTTGTTAGTCTTAACAAATCAGATAACCCCCAAAGATTTTTGTCTTGCATAAATTATCTCGCCAGTTTAGATTGCGGCCCCTGATGGCAGACGTTGTAGAATTGATAAATGGCATACAAGAGAACTTCAGGGACAATTGAGATCGAAAGTTTCAAAATTCACAACGAGAAACGCTAGAAGCAGAAAGGTTTGTCGATGGCCAAGATGTGTTCGTTTTTCAGCCAACAATACGTACGTCAGATAATAAAGTCAACAAAGAGTAAGATCAACCTAAACATTGAACTCAAGAGACAAAACAGTCAGGCAAAATTATTTTTGGAGTGAGCTAAATCGTGGGTAAAGCAAACCGACCAGCAAAACATACGTGACAAATTGCAGGGT
Source organism: Platygyra sinensis (assembly GCA_019787425.1). Classification (NCBI taxonomy): domain Eukaryota; kingdom Metazoa; phylum Cnidaria; class Anthozoa; order Scleractinia; family Merulinidae; genus Platygyra; species Platygyra sinensis. The sequence goes on along the minus strand of JAHPZR010003132.1, from coordinate 7,364 downwards.
ATCAACTTAAAAGCGGAAACCATGCCGACCAACATGTCACCTTTGACAGGTCTTCACATGCATGACCAGCTTAACCACAGTCGAACGGCGCTGCTCTAACTCTTCCCTAGAATACAGCATTCATGCATACAGCGCTCTTCCGCAGCCATAATGTGAAACAAAATAGGTTAGAAAAGCAAAAATTAAAAAAAAAAAGGAGAACGGCAAATGTACAAATGTTTAAAGCGTAGGTTGTAATCAGGTAACATTTCCGGCGACCAGGAGCATGGCATGGATTAAATTATGAATTGAGGTCACAGGCATGATTTGCCGCTCACTTGTACAGCCGTTCTTCTCGGAAAGGGTAGACCAGACACGAGAGAGCGGCGGAAATCGAGACTAACCCTCTCAAGCCGCTATCTTTTTCCCCTTGCGTACTATGCCTCAGTATTTATATGCTTAGGCGATTAGTTTTTCAAGTTTCAACAAATTTCAATATACTTATTTGTCACGAGACTCGCCGTGGGGTTCTACTTTGAAAGTCGCTTATGGAGTGCCAAAAGTGAGAATTTCTTTGGAAGTTGCAAACTCTAGGTCTCTTCTTTCGCCAGTTACTTTCAGCAACAATTGGGCCTGTTAATTTATTGCCCATTGTCGTCGTAGTGAGTAACAGCAACCAAACTGAAAATGCATTTCCTCCGAAAGCAATAGTGACCGATAGTGACCATTGTCTCTGAAGTGATACCGTCTAGTCTTTTTGGATGTCCGCGGTAATACAAAACCTGGTAATCCAGTTAGGGACCTACCATCAGCTTTGCGTTTCAGGGCCTGGTGCGTACCTCCTCAAAGAGAAACCATTAAAAATATAGTTATTCTACCAATGTTTGTCTTACTGACTCTGCAGAGATGTACATTATTTTGTGGTTTTTGTAAAGAAGCGTGCGGAGGAAGATTTCACCGGAAGGCACCCTATTTGTCGACTGTACCTGCGATAACACCATTGGGAATCCAAACTATCCTTTTTATTCCCCTTTTATCTTTTTATGGGAAACTTTATTGAATAGAACCAAGGTTAAGGCGACTGAATAAAGAATTCCACTGCCAGTTCATTCGCGGGCAAGGATTGCTGATTATGAGAGCGGAAATCTCCAGCATAAGGGAACAAAGGGAACAAAGCCGGAACACAGTTCACGTTGTGGGTAAGATCACAGCACGTGAAAGAATACCCGGTAGTGTTCATCAAATGCTAAAGGTAACCAATCTGAAAGCCCGTTTGTCTTGGTTGTTATTATGAAAGAACAACGTGGATTGGCCGAGACCATTTATCACGTTACGAAATTCGACTGACACGTAGTATAGTTATCACTAACAAACGAGCTTTGTACAGAGTTGCTTCCATAATGGACTCATAATGGACCGTCGAAAAATGTGTTCGACCACGTTAATTTCCTCGATGATCTCCCAATTCAATACTTGTGTGATGTCTGGTAAGTATAACAGAAGAAGCCAGTTGTAATCGTGGATTGCGTACCAACGGTTGAACAAATTATTGATCGGATTTCTTCAAATGTCTAGCAAAAATCCAGTTCTTGATGCGAAGATGGCGACGCCATGCGGTCATAGTTTCTGTGGGTTTTGCGTGGAATGTTTCAAGACAACAGGGAAAGACAAGGTCTGTCAGAAATGCAAGATTTCAGTATCGTCGTTTTGCAAAAATCTTTTTGCATGTAACATGCTGAACCTAGAGAAAGGGGAATGTCGTTGGTGCCAAGACGAATTTCCCCTGGACGACGCCAAAAACCACGTGAGACGGTGTAACCAACTCGAGGTACCGTGCGGTAAATGCAAACAGAAAGTGAAACGAGCAGATGAATTCGAACATCAGCTGGTGTGCCAAGAGCGCGATATTGTTTGCGCGTGTGGCACCCTCTTCAAGAAGAAGGATGAGGATAAACACAAAGAGAAATGGTGCAACTTCCTGGAAGTACCATGTCCTCTGAAATGTGGAAAACTAATAAAAAGGTAAGTAAACTCATTATTTTTTTTTTTCTGCAAAAACCGTTATCGTCCAAAAGCTTAAAAGGCTTAGTAGGGGTACTGAGTACATACATACATACGTTTTATTTATTTTGATTACATTTGAGTTTGTAACAATGTTGTCGTTTTTTATGAGAAAATTTCCATGTTCGAATAAAATGCAAATACCCGGGGTTACGTTAAAGCGACAGATAGATGGCACCACTACTTTTAATTGATTGATACACCTACAAATACATTGGACACCCTGATGATTCGCTTCAAGCACACGGGAAGCAAATTTGGGGAGGGCGGCTTAGTTTGCTTTCAGTGTCATTCAATCAAAAAATTTCGCACGGGCGCTATATTGGTCTCAACGAGTTACATGATAACGTTTGCCTCAGAATCTCAATTTTCATAACTATGCTTGATCGGAAACATGTTTAAAGGGATTTAAACACAATTAATAGCCTCCGTTTGACGCAAAAATATAATGGAACATTTCTATTGCTTAAAGTTCGCAGTTTTCCTCGCTCTCATATGAACTGTGCGCTTCTCAGACCGCAAACAAAAAGAACTCATTAGACATTTTACGACCATGACGCGTCCTTAATAAAACAATGATTTTATAAATTCTCGGAAGTCTAGAACATCCCAGTGCACCTACTGGGCTACACAATTGCTCAAACTTAATATGCAATGGCCGTGTTGAAGTACAAATGACAATACGAACAAATAGCTTCCGTATGGAATTTTCCAAAATATAGACTACGAATAGTCCCTCTTTCGCTTAGTCCGTCAAGCGAGACGCGAAAGAAAACCGCGAGAGAAAAGAGAGGCCGCGCGAGATCCTGGGGGCGAGAAGCATGCTTGCTTCTCGCCGCCAGGATCTCGCGCGGCCAGGTCAGAAATTCGCGCGGCCATCTCGTCCGGCAAGACGGACTAGGCGAACGAGGGACTACTCGTAGTCTATCAAAATACGCAGAACTTGATTAATTCACGGTTTTGTTTTGCAGGAGACCTCTAAGAAATGCACCAGGGCGAATTTAAAATGCACGTGCACAGTCTTTGTTTTGTTTCCACTGCAGACTTGGTTTGCATATTTTGCACAAAGTCCGTCGAGGCCATTCTTCATACTTGTGCTTTAATAATAATTATTACAATATTATTATAATAATAATTATAATATTATTATAATAATAACAATAATATTAATAACAATGTGTTGTTCCAAAAGATATCAATACCTCCCCCACGGAAGGGATTTTGTCTAAGCCCCCCCCCCCCCCCCGCCTCTTTGGAAATTCCAATTAAGCTACGAATATTTCTTTAAATTTTTTGGCCTTACAGAGCTTCTGTGGGTCGTGTATGGATATTTTCTCGAAATGCACAATAATAATACTAATAATGATAATTAACAATTATTCACGGAAGTGGAGGTGAATATCCAGCACTTTCAACGCCACTGAGTTAAATAATTGTTTTAGTATATACCACACAAGCAGGATAATTAGCGGACTCAAAACGTTATTTTATATGTGAAAAGCGCCGCCGGGTTGCTCAGAGGTGAATAGTACACACTAATCATCTCCTAGTTAACCAATCAGAGTCGAGTAATTTTTTCATGTATGTTATTATAGTAGCAAAAGGATTTTATATTCCGGAAAAAACTAACTAAAATAAGCACTAAATAGATCGCAGTGGCCTAATCATTTATCCAAAAGATAGGTCAACTGCTGAAGCTAGTAGGACCAAGTGGTACTAAGATGTCTCCATTTTCATCTAGGTGCCTCCTCCCGTCACATACCCTGCAATGCCCTGCCGTTGTACAGTACTGTCCAATTAAAGGATGTGGCGACACAGTCACAAAAGGAACAGCCAAACAGCACCTGGAGGCAAATCTGGCTCGACACTTTTCCCTTCTAAAAGTGGAGAGGGAAAATATTCTCTGGAAAGCCAATGAATCGGTGAGGTTTTGGAAGATATATTTGGGAACTAACCCAGCAAGTACCTTACTTGACTCTCGTGAATTGCAAAGTAAGGGGATTTTTCTAAACTGTGTAACTGAAACAGATCTGACTAATCAGACAGAACAATAACAATCATCTAAAGACTTCCAAATCAATGATTTTGAAAATACAATATAATACATGAAAGGAAATGTGGAAATGAAGAGTGCATCCTTTTTCTTTTTGCTTTTGCGTTCAGTAAGTTATTCTTGTCTCAACATTGATTGACAGTTTGACATTTCTTCTACAGGCATGGTTTAAGGTTGAGCCAAAAAGAAATGGAGAGGTGGGAACCCTTTAAGTGGGGCATTAATTCGAACTATGCCAGTGCAGTTGCATGCTCCCCCTTCTTCGAAAAATTATCCAGGAAATGGCGTTTATTCTGTTCGAAAAGAGGCGACAGCGTAGAGTATGGACTGGAATACGTACAAGGAGTCAGCGCCATTCACTTAGGATTTAAGGTAATTTTGGGAGATAATACTGGTGCACTATCAACAAAGACGGCATATAAGTTCACTTAGTCTCGCATATTGCAGGTACATAGAACAGTTGTATACGTTTTCTAATACTTTCAAAGGGACAAAAACTTAAGCATTGAACATGAATACCATATTCAATCGCTGTTCATTACCCATCCTATAGTATGTGTTCATGTTCACGTTCAATAAACCCGAAATAGGAGAGTGGTAATTTGTAGATATATTCAAGGAGGTTAAGGAAGGTTACAAATGTTACAGACCATTTGGCGATTTCTTGAGTATACGCCAACAGTAGAGGCTTCGTAAAGAAAGATGTGCTTATAAATCTTGCAACATAAAATCTGAGTGAATTGTTCTCGTTGCTTCCCAGCTTTGACATGGAGCACAACGACGGACGTTCGAGTTTGCAAAACATCCCGGTGGTACAGTTGAAGGAAGGCAAGAGGGTGCAGGGAGACATACAGAATACAGGAATTCCAACTAGTATAGTTGTGCGAATGGAGCAAATGGAGCCGGTCTATGAATAAATGCAAATAAATGTGAATCGTAAGTTCTGAGTTCTTAATCCCCTTTTTAAATTAAGGAAGCTCTGTTTGTTGTTTTCTTATAATTTGGGTTTTTGTTTTTCTTTGCGAAATGGAAAATATTTGGTGTACCAAAAAGACCCTTCTGATACTTATACTTATACTTATAATTATACAGTAGAGGAACAATTTACATATAAGTAGGATCTCACCGTTGCGCCGGTTTCATTTCTTTTTGTTTCATTTCGCAGGATGGTGTAATGTTGAGGAAGGTGCTCATTTGTTGTGCCATAAACAATAACTCTTTGTTTTGCTTTTCCTTTCCTTAGTTGAAATTAAGTACCTCACTTACTCAAGAACTCTCATTAGCCCAACGTACCACTGCCGATAAAGAGGACAACCACATCGGAGGAAAAGACCTGCCTTTTTAGTGGCCTTCTAATTCGACGGACACGTGCAGATTACCTTTTTGTTATGCATGTTTATGTTCAATTTAGTGCGAGTGGTTGACACGTCAAACGCAACTAGAGTGCAACTTGGAAAGCCTTTATAAATGCCGTAGTTACAGTCAAGCATGATAATGGTAATAATTGAAAAAAATGTTGACACTGACTAAAAACCTTTGTGTGCACGTTGTGGTCTTCAGCATAAACGGCGTCAGCGGCTCCAAGAAACCACTCACTTACATTCGTAGGCAATTTTTGCTGAAACAGGTTGTATTATTAGGAAATTATTAGGTTGTATTACACGGCAATGGTTTTTTAGTCAGTGTGAACATTTTTTTAAATTCTTAATATTAGAAGAGCCCCTCTCCAGTTGTTTCGTTTCTAATTTCGAGTTTACTTTTCTTCAGTAATCTCCTTTTTCTAATTCAATACAATATTGTTGTTTGTATTTTTATTTCTTTTGATTTGGAATGTAATAGCCATTCATAGCGAATATTCGATCATTCCTATGTGATAGTTCCCTTTTACATGACTATGTTAAAATACGACATAGGCATCTGTAAATGAAAAAATTTGCATTTACTTTTCTAGGTGCCTTTATTGCGTGATCAGGTATCGACGATGACAAATCCTCTGGGATATTTATTTGTTGTTACTTATTTGTACAGAGTTAAGAGTCTGTATACTTCCTGTCCTTTCATCGGTGAATTTAGTAGGTCTTTATACTTAAAAAAAAGTCTTGAAATTACTTTTACGCTGGTTTATTGAGTATTTCGAATAGAATTTTAAGCAGTTAAATACATGTTGCTCGACGAGTCCAACAGGGGCTGAGTGCCAATGCTTTATAAAGTATGCCATTAAATGATGTTATTTTTTAAAATAAAATGTTTTGAACGCGTGTGAGAATCCATAAGAGTAGTAGAGGGATATCCCTTCAGAATTCCCAGAGTTATAATCGCCGAGAATGTGACAAATTTCACATAGTCTTAAAATAGTGATTGTGAGGGGTCATTAACGTGGCGTTTATCAAGTCTCTAAAATGGCGGTTTTGACGGGGATTTAAAAAACTATCTCTCTTAACCCTTTGCTTCCGAAGAGTGACTTAAAGATTTTGTTCTGTCTAACGCCCAAGTGGGACATTTAAGAAGTCTTAAAAGTGGGACATTTAAGGAGTCTTAAAAGTGAGACGTTTAAGAGGTCTTAAAAGTGGGACTTTTAAGAAGTCTTAAAAGTGGGACTTTTAAGAAGTCTTAAAACTGGGACTTTTAAGAAGTCTTAAAAGTGGGACTTTTAAGGAGTCTTAAAAGTGGGACATTTAAGGAGTCTTAAAAGTGAGACATTTAAGAAGTCTCAAAAGTGGGACATTTAAGGAGTCTTAAAAGTGAGACATTTAAGAGGTCTTAAAAGTGGGACATTTAAGAAGTCTTAAAAGTGGGACTTTTAAGGAGTCTTAAAAGTGGGACATTTAAGGAGTCTATAAAAGTGGGAGACATATTAAGGCTACGCACTATAAAAGTGAGAATTAAAGAGTCTTAAGAAGTGAGACTTATAAGGAAGTCTTAAAACGATGGCGACTCTTAAGGAGTCTTAAAAGTCGAGACTTCTAAGTTGTAGGAGTCTAAAAAGTGAGCCTTTTAAAGGAGATCTTAATAATGTGAGACAGTTTAAGAAATCGCTTAAGAGAGTGGGACTTTTAAGAAGTCCTTAAAAGTAGGCACTTTAAGAAGTATCTGAAAGTAGTGGGAACTTTGAGAGGAGATACTTAAAAGGGCGACACAGTTTTTAGGAGTTCTTAGAGAAAGTCGGGACTTTTAAGAAGTAATTAAAAGTGGGACTGTTTAAGAAGTACTTAAAAGTAGGACTGTGTAAAACGAAGTCTTGCCGCTAACAAGGGGGACTTTTAAGGAGTCT
>JAHPZR010003129.1:0-15829 GCA_019787425.1 Platygyra sinensis | reverse complement strand
AAAAAAAAAACACGTGGAAAAAAAAAAAAAAAAATTTTTTTTTAAAAAAAAAATTTTGTTTTATTTTTTTTTTTTTTTAAAAAAAAAAAAACTTTGGCAAACGCAAATGAAGGCTAGGTGGGACTTTATCAAAAACAAGAAAAGACGCAGCTGGAAAAAGTAAGAGTTCCTTGTTTTTGGAAGTCTCTCTGATTCATTTCGTGGTACATATTTAAAAGTGAGATATTCGGGACCCAGGACCGTATAAACCATTAGGGCTTTCGGAATTTGACGTTGAATTGCAAGTCATTCAGCTGCGTTAGTGAAACAAGGAATCGACATGATCCATAGCTCGATGAAGTTACTACTACTTGTGCAGCACGGTTTTGTGGTTTTTGGTAGCCAGTTAGATAATGTTTTGTGACAATTGCCTCCAGACTTAAGGTGCAGTAATCAAAAGTTGAGGGTGAAAACTAGTAAATTAAGTAGATTTAAGGTCCCCCCCCCCAAAACGGTTATGAAAATTTTAGGTAAAAAGTAAATGCACCGAGGAGTGGATAATAATGAGAATAAGTAGCAGGAGCCCGGAAATTCTTGGTTTTGACTATAAGGTCGTTTATAGTGCTCTTGACATTTTGTTGCTTAGTGGAAATGAGATCTTCATCGACTTTGGCATAAAAAAGAGGTGTTCGAAAGTTGCCCAAAGTTTGCTTTTTGCTTGAGGTCGGTCCGTCAAACAACTAAAGCGCCAACTTTGTCGGCCGCAATTGTGTCGGCCAGAATTGTGTACCTGCGCTTACTAAGATTATCCAGCGCCGCCCTTTCTTTCGAAGAAAGGTTAGAAAATTGATCTTCATTTGACGTAGTCATATTTTTTTATAAAGTTACCTTTTTTCGGACACACTCTATATGAAGATGTGTTTATACGAACTCATGTGAATGACCTTGCCCTCCGTAAGTTCGGGTAGCTCAGCTGATATAACGCCCGCCCGGTGTTCGGGAGGTCATGGGTTCGATTCCTGTCGAGGACTCAGTATTTTTCTTTGTCCCACCCTCGTGTCATGTTGATCATTTCTTCTTTAACAGACTGTATGAATGTTATAAAAACATCGGCAGACTGTTGGCCCCCTTCTAAAAAGATCAGTGTCATTTGGCATGTGGAATTTAGCTGATCAAAGATCAAGGGTTCCATCCTGTTAGATACTGCTCCTTGTATCTCGCAGCAACAATATTGCAGGTAAATTGTGAAACCGAAGTTCAAAGTATTTTGTATGTTTTCGCCAGGAGTGTTTGGTTTTGCTGCCATTCAATTGCAGAAGTATCACTCTGACTGAAAACTTGCGATGCCCTCACACGGCGGCGCCACGAATTATGACAATTTTAAGATTTTGATGAAGAAAATACCGAACACCGTTTCAAGTTGATTTCATTCAAACAAGCCAGAATTTAAATGAACAATACATTCTGAACCTGCAATTGTCGCCTACAGGAAGGACAAGTCTCTTAACGACCTTCTGGTCAGAGCTAAAATTCCTTCGCACTTTTAAAAACATCATTCAAGGTCAAGTGGCAATACCACATAACTTTAAAGTATGGGCGAAACTGAATTTTGAGCTGTGTCCGCGAATTCTTTGATCCTTATTGACATTTGGTCTTAAAACGTACTCAGAGATATGAAATATGTAAATGATTGACGATAAAATACTTCTAGTGCAAAATAGCAGAGATATTGGCCAAAAACCTACCATCGCAAGTGCGTTGGTCGATAGTCAGTCGATACCCTTTGTGACAATTACAGGTGAACGAGCCTGGTGTGTTGATGCAGAGTTGTTTACACCCATTAAAACCATTGTTTAAACACTCGTCAAAATCTATAATGATAATAAGAATGTACAATTGATTAATGGCAGCTTTCACAATGCATTGTTTTGTAAATAAAAAATTATCCTGTACATCGTAGTTTCCCCAAAACTTGCTGAGATTGTAGCTGTTTTATACAACCGTAGCAGATATGTCGCAAAGAGCAAATGGTCACAGTACATGGCTGTGAAATGCACACGATTAAACTCATACTAAGATTCGGGTGTGTGGTATAAAGCTAAGAACTAAAATTATCTATTAAACGTGTTCTAGTTGTGTTCTGCTACTCATCCAAATCACACATGTACAAATAATAAATCAATCGCTTGGTCTACCACGTGTACGTAAAAAACTATTTGTCACACTGTTTGTTTGTGTGTTATTAAAAAAGCATTGATTTATCATGAAAAAGTCAAGTGGACGTCTTGTGGTCATCTACAAGAGACTCCGACTGTAACAAGTTGAGTGGGTGATCAGTGTCATCAGTGTAGAGGAAAAGTAGCCTTAGCTTACTGAGCTACCATTTTATAGGCAACACTGACAGAATATGGAAAAGGGGACATGAAAGTTATGTTCTTTTTCTAACACAAGAACTTTGCATTATTATATAAACTTGTTGTGAGACACCTCATTTCTTCATGAAACCGAAGCTAAGGTTGCTGTTTAGACTAAATACGATCATGCTAAAGATCCTGGTTATCCGCAATGACACCAAAAAGTTGAATGTACAATACCTTGACATTTGGATCCGTCTCCTGTGAAACCGCTCGGGCAAGGTCCACATTTATAGCCAGATATGTTTGCCGGAGGGGGAAGATCGACACATGGTACGCCAGGGTAACAAGGATTAAGATTTGCTTCACACGCGTCAAGATCACTTTCACAGAATTTTCCTGTATACCCGTTTAAACATTCACATTGAAGTAGTTTCATCTTGTTATTGTTTTGACTTGCATTTTTGTTGTTCATAGACGGCTGATAGCACAGACCATTGTTATGGCAAGCACACAAGTTGATAACTGGCCTCAAAAATGCTGTTGCTCCCTTGCTGTCTTTTGCGACAAATTCCATATGGATCTGCAAAAAAATACTCATTACCTTTGCCAAGGTTTGTACAAAATCTTACGCCGTTCTTATCTACTTTAGAAAAGATGAACATTGGAAGCGAAGCACCTTAACAGCAGGTGCAATCAAATTTTTTTCGGAGACATTTTTATGTTTTGTATCTATTTATTTAAACCGGCATCAATATTTGTTTGACCAAAAATTTAACTATATTCAATTGGTTACAATTTTTCATTCTTTTTAAAAAGGTTTTCTGATAGTTTTTTATCCTTTAAGTTTAGGTAGCATATATTGTATAGAAACACTTCTATACGAGAGAAGTTATGAAACATTTAAAAAAATTTTAATCTGGGTTTGCATCATTCTCCTCGAAACCCTTTGCCGTTAATGAGAGTGTAGCCGTTTTTAAGGTATCTTGTTACCATATATATGGGGAAACTCATAACATGATTATATATAACTGCATTTAATTTGAGTGTAAACATGATTGCAAGCTTTTCCTACCTGTTCCATAGTTCCATTCCATATTATTGTTATAGAGTTGGAATTGTTTAGCAAAACAGCGTCAGATGGCAGAACACCGATGATAGAGAAACTCAGGGTGTCGTTATTTGGGTCTTCTGCCACCACAGTTACAGTAATAGTCTCATTCACAGTGACGTTGATTTGTGACAGACCTGTTAAAATCCTTGGAGGATAATTCTCTGTAAATGTAACCAAGACCAAAACGAAATAAATTGTTTAAAAAAAAAAACTACATGATTAAAATCAGGAAGCAGGCTGGCAGGCAACTGGGTAGGTAGGTAGGTAGGTAGGTAGGTAGATAGGTAAGTAAAGTAAAAGTAATGATAAAGTGGATCCCAAAGTTCATCTACGTAATTTCGTTTCATACACCAAAGAAAACTGAATCAACTGTTATTCAAGTTCTTGAGTAAACGTACACACAAAGTAACTCGGGTGTCAGTAATAAACGAAAGGTGGTGATAGATTTAGAAAGCATGGTTAAATCTTTAACGTTGGCTTGGCTAAAACGACTATGTAACGATTCAAATGCAAAATAAAAGTCAGCTTTCGAGTAAGCCCATAAAGCTTTTATTCATTCAGGAGTCCATTGTAATATTTGCAAAATGAAACAGTTCAACGTTAAGAAACCGTTTGTTACTCAGGCCTTCCCACAACGTTTTACATTACTTGTGTATGGCGACCTATGCGTGCCATAGCAAAATCAACAATTGTTTTTCTATTTTGTTGTATTTTTTGTCTATAGTCTACTGTTTTTTATTTGTCTTACTTATTATGTTTTTTAAAGGAGGGGTTAAGTTTTTTTCTTGACTGTTTTATAACATAAATTTCATTCATTCTGAGGAGTTTTTATTTTGTCTCAGTTTTAGATGTGCTGACTTTTATTTTCACGCAATGAGATCGAATTCAGACTTAACTTACTAAACTAAAACTAAGGCCCTGCTTACAAGCAGGTAGGGTAATCCTGGTGCTAGGGTTACCCTAGCAAGGGGGTTACCCTGGCACTCGCACATTTCTTCTTATTTTCAACGACGCATTTACAAGGCAGCTAGGGTTACCCTAGCGCCTTGATCGGCTAAAGAACTCTCGCCTACCCAGGACAACTCTATTTTGGCTTCCAAAAGCAAAATATGATGACAATACCGACAAAATCAGCGAATTATGACCCAGCAAACATCAAGTTCTCTCACAATTTGTCATATTTTTTCTTTGGAAATAAATTATTTCCAGTTTTGTTATCTGTTTGTGCTTTACCTGCAAGGTTACCGAAGCGTAATAAGCGTAAAGTTGTCTCGCGCAGTAGGGTTACCCTACCTGTAAATTTTGTTTCTAAACCCGGGCTATCTTTTAACCCATCTGCTAGGGTTACCCTGGCAGTAGGGCTACCCTACCTTCATGTAAACAGGGCCTAAACTGAAACTCACGGCCAAGGAGGGCCATAGCCCACAATGCAACGGGCGCATCGTGCTACACTCCAAGATGGCAGAGCGCATTAAAATCCCGGAGTGGGAAAATGATGAGGCTCTGAGAAGTGATCTCCAGAAATATGTTCACTAGAACCTACAGCGAAATGAGGTTTTAGAGTTTGTTAAGTTAGATTATCCGATGTACGCATGGAGCTTAAGGAGCCTTAGCCGCCGGCTGCAGTTTATCGGGATTAAGTATACCGACTATGAAGTCGACTTAGTAGCAGTAAAGAGTGCTGTCAAGAAAGAGTTACAAGGTCCAGGGAAGCTTCAACGTTATCGGGCCATGTAGCAAAAAGTACGAGAGTTACATGGACTGAACGTTCCACGCAATTTGGTATATGCGGTGATGGAGGAAGCTGACCCGCAAGGACTTGAAGCCAGAGGTGGAGTATGGGCCAATCTAATCGACCACGTCGAACGCCTTTGTGGCCGCTGTAAGTAGCAGACTCTCTTCTGACATACAGATTTTTAAGTAATGATCCGTGCAAAAACTAGGTAAAAGAACAATAGGCCGTGGAAAAAGTGGCAGTTATTATTCAGTCTCTTCAGTCGCTAATCACTCGATCAAATTAAATTCAACGTATGTCATTGGTCCACACGCAAAAAGCGCGAAATTTGAATTTTAAATTGAAAAGTACATACATTAGAATCCGTTCGAACATCTCTTTATTTTGGATTTGAATTCGTTGCATTTGTAAAAATAACATACAAAATTTCGATGCGCCAAAATGCTAACTTTTGATTGGCTCATAGAACAATGCTAAAATTTTACCGGGAGATAGATTTTAGAGAAATGGGGCACATATATATTAAAAATGTCGTTGATGTCACTTCTTTATTGGTTTTCTTCTACGATTTTTTGATATCAGCCAATCAGATGTACCGATTTAATTAAATTTAAAAATTATTTTTTCTCACCTTTTAATCCATTTTGTCAATTGCTCGCCTAGTTGTTTCGCGGATCATTACTTAATGGGATTCTGCCCCTTTAATTTATTGCAGGATTACTTTCTCCCACCATTTTGCATGCCCTCATGTCACATAGTTGCTTTATCATTGTTGATACTTGAGCCGACACGAGTGACAACATAAAAATATTCAAATGTTTTGGAACAATTAATTATTATTTCTATGATTTTGAAATAAATAATATATTAGACTACTTCCAGCAATTTAGCGAAAGTTAATTGCATGAAGCCTCGTAATATTTTTTGTTTTCGTGGGTGGCACTTTTTTGAAAGTTAGTGTATAGTCTTTTGAGTAAATATGGTAAGTGAAGGTTTCCTTCTAAACTTGCAATAATGGGAAAAACAATCATTTCAAAATAAACCTTACAGTGCACAATTTTGTTTGTTGTTAACAGGGTGCAGATTCTACAATATCCCTTGACGGCATTATAAACTTTGTAGGTACCAGAAATCCATGTTCCCATTATGTATTTATGGTGGTTTAGATACCTACAGTGGAAGGATGAACTTCCCACGAGTGTGGACATCAAACAACAACCTTAAGGTTATAGCAAGATTCTACTTTCAACACCTGTTTAAATCTAGAGGTAAGACTGCTTATTGTAGTGAACACTTTAAAGAATCACCTGGCCTAGTCAGCTGATGGCAATTGATCATCAGGAATCATATATACCATTTAAAACAACCAGTGACAATGTGTGGTTCCAGAAAATATACCACCCACCAACAATGGTTATTTGGTTTGAATTCCCCTCCTCTCTGGAATTTTCAGTTAAGGTTTATTCTTTCCCTTTAAGATTCTTGCTATTGAGACTCCCCCGCCCACTCGGAATTTCCAATGACCACCCTTGTGGTAGGTATGGATATTTTTAGGAAGTGCACAGTTATTTTTGATTGCTATCAGCCACTATTGATAATCCCGTAATTGCCACAGATAACAAGAAATTGCCATAAGCTTAAGTTGACTGCCCTCGATTACAGTTGAGTGTCAGCAACACTCACCTGTCTCGAAAGGCCTTTATGAAATTTTTGGTGTTTGTGTTTTCTATTAGTTTTACCACGCAATCTGAGAGTAGGCAGAGGGACTGAAACTGATGTCATGGCCGCAATTCATTGTTTTCTAGAGAAACATGGTGATTTGGTGAATCCAACAGATGCTGTACTCTATGGACCCTACACCCAGAACAAGACAGAGAGGTGGTGGCGAGACCTTCAAGAAAGGATGGACAGGTTTTTTAAAGACCAGCTCAAGTCATTAGTTGAAAGTGGAGAATATGATTCTAGTGACAAAATTGACAGGCATGAAATCTTGATAGTACCTATATACACATGTGTATTCTTGAAATTTTGTGGGTTTCTGTTAGAGTCATTGCTTGTCAGAGCACACAATCTTCACCACGCAATATAGGTGAGAAATTAAGATCTGAAATCAAATTTGGCTTGTAAAAATACACGTACATTATTATTTTAGTACAGCATTAGAAAAATCTTGGTAATTATATTTCATAATGAACATCAGCATAAATGTCCCAATCCCCACACTAAACCTTATTGTGCAGCTCTCAGTGTAAAATAACATGGGATATATCTTAGACAAATATGCATTGAGTTAAAGACTGTGAAAAAGTCAATGGAAGGGTGGTAAATTGCATTCTCTTAAAGAGCACCTCAGGGTCGACAGAGTTCTTGCAGTTCCTGGAAAACACCCTTAAAAGTTGTCCCTGGGCCCTGCAAAACGCCTTGAAATTCTTCCTATTCCACCTACTGCTGAAATTTGAAAAAAAATTATCATTGAGAGCGTGTTGCTCAAGTAACTTTCTTTAATTCTCTATCCTTAAACTTGTACACTCATTTATATATTTATCTTCATCACTTTGCCAGAGACTTGCTGGCCTAGGAGTCCCAGAGCATATTTACTAGTTCCCGGAACAGTATGGTGGGGAACACTGTGGCATTAACATAACAGAGGAGCAACTGCTGGAAGTTGATGTTCTGGAGGATACTGATGACTATTTGAGGCCAGCTGTGCGAAGGGAATGCGAACAGCATTTGCCAAATCCTGATGACTGAACCACTGCCCGTTGGCTCTTCCTTCTCCATTCTTTTCTTGGCCATTTTAGCCTTAAAGGCAGGGAATTCCTCGTTGTTGTTCCTTCCTCTTTTTGACATCTTTCAAAACACGTGTTTCAAGATGGCGTCCTTACAAATGCACCCGTTACATTATGGGCTATGGCCCTCCCTCCTAGACCGTGAGTTTCAGTTTACTTTTAGTTCAGTTTAGTCTGAATTCGAGCTCACTGCGTGAAAATGAAACTCAGGTCTAGGAGGGAGGGCCATAGCCCATAATGTAACGGGTGCATTTGTAAGGACGCCATCTTGAAACACGTGTTTTGAAAGATGTCAAAAAGAGGAAGGAACAACAACGAGGAATTCCCTGCCTTTAAGGCTAAAATGGCCAAGAAAAGAATGGAGAAGGAAGAGCCAACGGGCAGTGGTTCAGTCATCAGGATTTGGCAAATGCTGTTCGCATTCCCTTCGCACAGCTGGCCTCAAATAGTCATCAGTATCCTCCAGAACATCAACTTCCAGCAGTTGCTCCTCTGTTATGTTAATGCCACAGTGTTCCCCACCATACTGTTCCGGGAACTAGTAAATATGCTCTGGGACTCCTAGGCCAGCAAGTCTCTGGCAAAGTGATGAAGATAAATATATAAATGAGTGTACAAGTTTAAGGATAGAGAATTAAAGAAAGTTACTTGAGCAACACGCTCTCAATGATAATTTTTTTTCAAATTTCAGCAGTAGGTGGAATAGGAAGAATTTCAAGGCGTTTTGCAGGGCCCAGGGACAACTTTTAAGGGTGTTTTCCAGGAACTGCAAGAACTCTGTCGACCCTGAGGTGCTCTTTAAGAGAATGCAATTTACCACCCTTCCATTGACTTTTTCACAGTCTTTAACTCAATGCATATTTGTCTAAGATATATCCCATGTTATTTTACACTGAGAGCTGCACAATAAGGTTTAGTGTGGGGATTGGGACATTTATGCTGATGTTCATTATGAAATATAATTACCAAGATTTTTCTAATGCTGTACTAAAATAATAATGTACGTGTATTTTTACAAGCCAAATTTGATTTCAGATCTTAATTTCTCACCTATATTGCGTGGTGAAGATTGTGTGCTCTGACAAGCAATGACTCTAACAGAAACCCACAAAATTTCAAGAATACACATGTGTATATAGGTACTATCAAGATTTCATGCCTGTCAATTTTGTCACTAGAATCATATTCTCCACTTTCAACTAATGACTTGAGCTGGTCTTTAAAAAACCTGTCCATCCTTTCTTGAAGGTCTCGCCACCACCTCTCTGTCTTGTTCTGGGTGTAGGGTCCATAGAGTACAGCATCTGTTGGATTCACCAAATCACCATGTTTCTCTAGAAAACAATGAATTGCGGCCATGACATCAGTTTCAGTCCCTCTGCCTACTCTCAGATTGCGTGGTAAAACTAATAGAAAACACAAACACCAAAAATTTCATAAAGGCCTTTCGAGACAGGTGAGTGTTGCTGACACTCAACTGTAATCGAGGGCAGTCAACTTAAGCTTATGGCAATTTCTTGTTATCTGTGGCAATTACGGGATTATCAATAGTGGCTGATAGCAATCAAAAATAACTGTGCACTTCCTAAAAATATCCATACCTACCACAAGGGTGGTCATTGGAAATTCCGAGTGGGCGGGGGAGTCTCAATAGCAAGAATCTTAAAGGGAAAGAATAAACCTTAACTGAAAATTCCAGAGAGGAGGGGAATTCAAACCAAATAACCATTGTTGGTGGGTGGTATATTTTCTGGAACCACACATTGTCACTGGTTGTTTTAAATGGTATATATGATTCCTGATGATCAATTGCCATCAGCTGACTAGGCCAGGTGATTCTTTAAAGTGTTCACTACAATAAGCAGTCTTACCTCTAGATTTAAACAGGTGTTGAAAGTAGAATCTTGCTATAACCTTAAGGTTGTTGTTTGATGTCCACACTCGTGGGAAGTTCATCCTTCCACTGTAGGTATCTAAACCACCATAAATACATAATGGGAACATGGATTTCTGGTACCTACAAAGTTTATAATGCCGTCAAGGGATATTGTAGAATCTGCACCCTGTTAACAACAAACAAAATTGTGCACTGTAAGGTTTATTTTGAAATGATTGTTTTTCCCATTATTGCAAGTTTAGAAGGAAACCTTCACTTACCATATTTACTCAAAAGACTATACACTAACTTTCAAAAAAGTGCCACCCACGAAAACAAAAAATATTACGAGGCTTCATGCAATTAACTTTCGCTAAATTGCTGGAAGTAGTCTAATATATTATTTATTTCAAAATCATAGAAATAATAATTAATTGTTCCAAAACATTTGAATATTTTTATGTTGTCACTCGTGTCGGCTCAAGTATCAACAATGATAAAGCAACTATGTGACATGAGGGCATGCAAAATGGTGGGAGAAAGTAATCCTGCAATAAATTAAAGGGGCAGAATCCCATTAAGTAATGATCCGCGAAACAACTAGGCGAGCAATTGACAAAATGGATTAAAAGGTGAGAAAAAATAATTTTTAAATTTAATTAAATCGGTACATCTGATTGGCTGATATCAAAAAATCGTAGAAGAAACCAATAAAGAAGTGACATCAACGACATTTTTAATATATATGTGCCCCATTTCTCTAAAATCTATCTCCCGGTAAAATTTTAGCATTGTTCTATGAGCCAATCAAAAGTTAGCATTTTGGCGCATCGAAATTTTGTATGTTATTTTTACAAATGCAACGAATTCAAATCCAAAATAAAGAGATGTTCGAACGGATTCTAATGTATGTACTTTTCAATTTAAAATTCAAATTTCGCGCTTTTTGCGTGTGGACCAATGACATACGTTGAATTTAATTTGATCGAGTGATTAGCGACTGAAGAGACTGAATAATAACTGCCACTTTTTCCACGGCCTATTGTTCTTTTACCTAGTTTTTGCACGGATCATTACTTAAAAATCTGTATGTCAGAAGAGAGTCTGCTACTTACAGCGGCCACAAAGGCGTTCGACGTGGTCGATTAGATTGGCCCATACTCCACCTCTGGCTTCAAGTCCTTGCGGGTCAGCTTCCTCCATCACCGCATATACCAAATTGCGTGGAACGTTCAGTCCATGTAACTCTCGTACTTTTTGCTACATGGCCCGATAACGTTGAAGCTTCCCTGGACCTTGTAACTCTTTCTTGACAGCACTCTTTACTGCTACTAAGTCGACTTCATAGTCGGTATACTTAATCCCGATAAACTGCAGCCGGCGGCTAAGGCTCCTTAAGCTCCATGCGTACATCGGATAATCTAACTTAACAAACTCTAAAACCTCATTTCGCTGTAGGTTCTAGTGAACATATTTCTGGAGATCACTTCTCAGAGCCTCATCATTTTCCCACTCCGGGATTTTAATGCGCTCTGCCATCTTGGAGTGTAGCACGATGCGCCCGTTGCATTGTGGGCTATGGCCCTCCTTGGCCGTGAGTTTCAGTTTAGGCCCTGTTTACATGAAGGTAGGGTAGCCCTACTGCCAGGGTAACCCTAGCAGATGGGTTAAAAGATAGCCCGGGTTTAGAAACAAAATTTACAGGTAGGGTAACCCTACTGCGCGAGACAACTTTACGCTTATTACGCTTCGGTAACCTTGCAGGTAAAGCACAAACAGATAACAAAACTGGAAATAATTTATTTCCAAAGAAAAATATGACAAATTGTGAGAGAACTTGATGTTTGCTGGGTCATAATTCGCTGATTTTGTCGGTATTGTCATCATATTTTGCTTTTGGAAGCCAAAATAGAGTTGTCCTGGGTAGGCGAGAGTTCTTTAGCCGATCAAGGCGCTAGGGTAACCCTAGCTGCCTTGTAAATGCGTCGTTGAAAATAAGAAGAAATGTGCGAGTGCCAGGGTAACCCCCTTGCTAGGGTAACCCTAGCACCAGGATTACCCTACCTGCTTGTAAGCAGGGCCTTAGTTTTAGTTTAGTAAGTTAAGTCTGAATTCGATCTCATTGCGTGAAAATAAAAGTCAGCACATCTAAAACTGAGACAAAATAAAAACTCCTCAGAATGAATGAAATTTATGTTATAAAACAGTCAAGAAAAAAACTTAACCCCTCCTTTAAAAAACATAATAAGTAAGACAAATAAAAAACAGTAGACTATAGACAAAAAATACAACAAAATAGAAAAACAATTGTTGATTTTGCTATGGCACGCATAGGTCGCCATACACAAGTAATGTAAAACGTTGTGGGAAGGCCTGAGTAACAAACGGTTTCTTAACGTTGAACTGTTTCATTTTGCAAATATTACAATGGACTCCTGAATGAATAAAAGCTTTATGGGCTTACTCGAAAGCTGACTTTTATTTTGCATTTGAATCGTTACATAGTCGTTTTAGCCAAGCCAACGTTAAAGATTTAACCATGCTTTCTAAATCTATCACCACCTTTCGTTTATTACTGACACCCGAGTTACTTTGTGTGTACGTTTACTCAAGAACTTGAATAACAGTTGATTCAGTTTTCTTTGGTGTATGAAACGAAATTACGTAGATGAACTTTGGGATCCACTTTATCATTACTTTTACTTTACTTACCTATCTACCTACCTACCTACCTACCTACCTACCCAGTTGCCTGCCAGCCTGCTTCCTGATTTTAATCATGTAGTTTTTTTTTTTAAACAATTTATTTCGTTTTGGTCTTGGTTACATTTACAGAGAATTATCCTCCAAGGATTTTAAACAGGTCTGTCACAAATCAACGTCACTGTGAATGAGACTATTACTGTAACTGTGGTGGCAGAAGACCCAAATAACGACACCCTGAGTTTCTCTATCATCGGTGTTCTGCCATCTGACGCTGTTTTGCTAAACAATTCCAACTCTATAACAATAATATGGAATGGAACTATGGAACAGGTAGGAAAAGCTTGCAATCATGTTTACACTCAAATTAAATGCAGTTATATATAATCATGTTATGAGTTTCCCCATATATATGGTAACAAGATACCTTAAAAACGGCTACACTCTCATTAACGGCAAAGGGTTTCGAGGAGAATGATGCAAACCCAGATTAAAATTTTTTTAAATGTTTCATAACTTCTCTCGTATAGAAGTGTTTCTATACAATATATGCTACCTAAACTTAAAGGATAAAAAACTATCAGAAAACCTTTTTAAAAAGAATGAAAAATTGTAACCAATTGAATATAGTTAAATTTTTGGTCAAACAAATATTGATGCCGGTTTAAATAAATAGATACAAAACATAAAAATGTCTCCGAAAAAAATTTGATTGCACCTGCTGTTAAGGTGCTTCGCTTCCAATGTTCATCTTTTCTAAAGTAGATAAGAACGGCGTAAGATTTTGTACAAACCTTGGCAAAGGTAATGAGTATTTTTTTTGCAGATCCATATGGAATTTGTCGCAAAAGACAGCAAGGGAGCAACAGCATTTTTGAGGCCAGTTATCAACTTGTGTGCTTGCCATAACAATGGTCTGTGCTATCAGCCGTCTATGAACAACAAAAATGCAAGTCAAAACAATAACAAGATGAAACTACTTCAATGTGAATGTTTAAACGGGTATACAGGAAAATTCTGTGAAAGTGATCTTGACGCGTGTGAAGCAAATCTTAATCCTTGTTACCCTGGCGTACCATGTGTCGATCTTCCCCCTCCGGCAAACATATCTGGCTATAAATGTGGACCTTGCCCGAGCGGTTTCACAGGAGACGGATCCAAATGTCAAGGTATTGTACATTCAACTTTTTGGTGTCATTGCGGATAACCAGGATCTTTAGCATGATCGTATTTAGTCTAAACAGCAACCTTAGCTTCGGTTTCATGAAGAAATGAGGTGTCTCACAACAAGTTTATATAATAATGCAAAGTTCTTGTGTTAGAAAAAGAACATAACTTTCATGTCCCCTTTTCCATATTCTGTCAGTGTTGCCTATAAAATGGTAGCTCAGTAAGCTAAGGCTACTTTTCCTCTACACTGATGACACTGATCACCCACTCAACTTGTTACAGTCGGAGTCTCTTGTAGATGACCACAAGACGTCCACTTGACTTTTTCATGATAAATCAATGCTTTTTTAATAACACACAAACAAACAGTGTGACAAATAGTTTTTTACGTACACGTGGTAGACCAAGCGATTGATTTATTATTTGTACATGTGTGATTTGGATGAGTAGCAGAACACAACTAGAACACGTTTAATAGATAATTTTAGTTCTTAGCTTTATACCACACACCCGAATCTTAGTATGAGTTTAATCGTGTGCATTTCACAGCCATGTACTGTGACCATTTGCTCTTTGCGACATATCTGCTACGGTTGTATAAAACAGCTACAATCTCAGCAAGTTTTGGGGAAACTACGATGTACAGGATAATTTTTTATTTACAAAACAATGCATTGTGAAAGCTGCCATTAATCAATTGTACATTCTTATTATCATTATAGATTTTGACGAGTGTTTAAACAATGGTTTTAATGGGTGTAAACAACTCTGCATCAACACACCAGGCTCGTTCACCTGTAATTGTCACAAAGGGTATCGACTGACTATCGACCAACGCACTTGCGATGGTAGGTTTTTGGCCAATATCTCTGCTATTTTGCACTAGAAGTATTTTATCGTCAATCATTTACATATTTCATATCTCTGAGTACGTTTTAAGACCAAATGTCAATAAGGATCAAAGAATTCGCGGACACAGCTCAAAATTCAGTTTTCGCCCATACTTTAAAGTTATGTGGTATTGCCACTTGACCTTGAATGATGTTTTTAAAAGTGCGAAGGAATTTTAGCTCTGACCAGAAGGTCGTTAAGAGACTTGTCCTTCCTGTAGGCGACAATTGCAGGTTCAGAATGTATTGTTCATTTAAATTCTGGCTTGTTTGAATGAAATCAACTTGAAACGGTGTTCGGTATTTTCTTCATCAAAATCTTAAAATTGTCATAATTCGTGGCGCCGCCGTGTGAGGGCATCGCAAGTTTTCAGTCAGAGTGATACTTCTGCAATTGAATGGCAGCAAAACCAAACACTCCTGGCGAAAACATACAAAATACTTTGAACTTCGGTTTCACAATTTACCTGCAATATTGTTGCTGCGAGATACAAGGAGCAGTATCTAACAGGATGGAACCCTTGATCTTTGATCAGCTAAATTCCACATGCCAAATGACACTGATCTTTTTAGAAGGGGGCCAACAGTCTGCCGATGTTTTTATAACATTCATACAGTCTGTTAAAGAAGAAATGATCAACATGACACGAGGGTGGGGACAAAGAAAAATACTGAGTCCTCGACAGGAATCGAACCCATGACCTCCCGAACACCGGGCGGGCGTTATATCAGCTGAGCTACCCGAACTTACGGAGGGCAAGGTCATTCACATGAGTTCGTATAAACACATCTTCATATAGAGTGTGTCCGAAAAAAGGTAACTTTATAAAAAAATATGACTACGTCAAATGAAGATCAATTTTCTAACCTTTCTTCGAAAGAAAGGGCGGCGCTGGATAATCTTAGTAAGCGCAGGTACACAATTCTGGCCGACACAATTGCGGCCGACAAAGTTGGCGCTTTAGTTGTTTGACGGACCGACCTCAAGCAAAAAGCAAACTTTGGGCAACTTTCGAACACCTCTTTTTTATGCCAAAGTCGATGAAGATCTCATTTCCACTAAGCAACAAAATGTCAAGAGCACTATAAACGACCTTATAGTCAAACAAGAATTTCCGGCTCCTGCTACTTATCTCATTATTACCACTCCTCGTGCATTTACTTTTTACCTAAAATTCATAAACCGTTTTTTGACCTTAATCTACTTAATTTACTAGTT
>JAHPZR010003128.1:0-14851 GCA_019787425.1 Platygyra sinensis | reverse complement strand
GGGTAGGGAATATCTCAGATTCTGGTCATAAATACGGTAAGGGATTCAGGAAGCAGGCTGCACAGCACATCTCAATTTTTCTGGGACTAATCCCCCCCTGGAGGGGGGGGGGGGGCATTGCAGAGGTAATACGAGTTGCTTAAAACTGAAGTTGGAGATCTATGAAATGATTTTCTTTTCTACAGTACTTGCATTCAAATATTGTAATACGTTGTTTTCACAGACTGTTACCATGTCAGGGTAAAAAGCAAACAAACATGTAAAAAAGTCCAGATGGTATTGCTACTTCCCACTGCTTTTATTAGAAGATTTCTATATAATTAAATCTGCTGAAATATTGCATGACTATCATAATGTTCCACTCAAAAATGCTTCAAGTATGATGACAGCAACAAGAAGAAATTATATACAATGTTTGTCAACGTCGTGTAATTTTTGATCGAATTGCGAAAATTGATTATCTCAAAGTGTGCTTATTATTCAATTATATGTTGCATGTTCTCCACAAACTGCCATACGATAGGAGGAGGAAGGCTTACCGTTTGTTCCAGATAATAAAACGTTCATTTCAATATACTGCTTTCTTCCTGTGGCCGGTCAATTCGCCGTCTTCCAAAGGCGCTCTTTACCGAAACCTATACCTCCATCCAACTACAACTCTGTTTCCAAAAGTTTTGAGAGAACCCATAGTAGCTCATAGTCCGTTATTTGAATTCAAAACACCGCTCATCTCGAAATTTTCGTGATCGTGGCTTAAACAAAAATATTCAACTAAGTTTAACACTAACCAATTTGTAGTAAGTTTATTTCATGATCGCGGTCATACAATGATGTAAAGGATCCTCACGCCCGAATCGTTCATGTTATCCTCACTTCTAGGACTGCAACGCCCATTTCTCTGCAGTCGACTATTCTGACGCAAATTTTCTTTCCATTTTTGGCTCCACAAAGGTAGGTTCCGATCAGGTTTGGGATCAAACAACCCCAAACAACCATCACGCTTCGCTTCAAAGGGACGGGACGCCATTTTGAATCTGTCCAAGTAGCTAGTAGTTGGACATATTCTCGCCTTTATACCTTCTACCTACCTACTTGTCGGAGAGTGGGAGATATGGGGAAAACGTGTTTAATCCAGGTTAAATGCATAAATTAATTGTCTAACAAGTGAATGAGTGATTTTTAATTGAATTTTTCCCCCACACCCTAAACCCCATAGCATGAGTTACGTCATACCATGAGGTAAAAAATGATATTACGTTAATAACACTTAATTTCAAAATATGACCGTTTGTAACGTATATGCACATCACTTAAGGTTGGGTGCACTGAAAAGCACATGCATGGAAATGCACACCATATCGATAAACCCTCAAAGCGAGGCACAAAACAACTATCAGTTCCCAGCCGAGAATGCCGGATTATAACATCAGACCGAGGCCATGTCTGCCACAGGTGCCCAAGCCCTGATATCATCTGGCATCGCGGTAAATCGCAAGACATAATCCCACGGGAATAACGGGATAAGTAAGCATTCTGCTATCGTACAACGCAAGAAACAAGGGCCAGGTTCACTTGAATAGAGCTAAGATTTCTTTCTGCCAAGTTGAACATTAACAATGTACTTGTCTTTATAACTGATTTAGTCAATACAAATACCACTTTTGAAATGCAAATCCAAGTTGCGTATATTTCTTCGTAATAAAACAATGGTTCACAATGTTTCAGCATTATGTACACCCTAGACCAACAAAACAAATTACCTTAATCAAACCTTTAATTAATGTAAAACATAATCGTCAATGAGACGCAGAAGTCCTTTACACTTTTGAATACCGTGATGAATAAAACTTTGACCACACTTTCAAACACCAAGAGAAGAGTTGAAAACAAGCTGCGGACGCGCAGCAGAGGACCTCTGAGGAATTTCCAGTTTGGAAATGTACTCACTGTCTCCTGTTAAAGATCTATGCTAGTTAAGATCACATTTAGGTTACTGTAGACCTTCAAGGGTGTCTTCCGGAAAATACTTTCTTTGCGCGCTGCTTTAGAGAAAACCTCGGTAATCTATATATCATTGTAAAACTAATAAACTGTGAATTCCGAAAATAATAACATCATCTTCTGCCGCTTTTGTTTTAGCAGGCACACGCAAGCCTTTAAACGCAAAAATGACGGTACTTGCTAGACTGAGTTACCAGTCTTCATTTTACAACGCACATCCAAACCGACTGGACTTCATTACCCAGGAGATGTGTTACGAGAATTGCAATAATACAAATGTACGATTTTTGGTATTTTAGACGTTTTTTTTCCTGGAAACCTGTACAAATAGCACACTAAATAATGTACAGTCAGCAAACTTGAGATCGTACACCTGTAGAAATAACAATTTATATGCGCGTTATATAGAATGAATTTATTATCGCTGATTCAGCAGAAGAAAACGCAGCTGACTGTACACAGCTTTCTAGGCTGAAGCTACAAATAGCTTATGCGAAACAAGCTTTGTTGAGATCGCTATTCGTCGGCAGATTTTATCTGGGCTTCAAGCTGGCTTTACTCATTATGCAGCTGGGTTAAGTTCAGGCTCCTTTCAGGTTTCAAGCTGACTTTATTCAGCCCTCTGTTGCTTCTTCATTATATTGGGCAAGCTCATCGTCGTCTGCGAGTAACTCGTATTAAGGAGGCTCTGGGTCGGAGTTCTTTTTTTTCTTCAAGAACAATGCAATAACTTCCAGCGATAGTGTGTCTGAATCTCGATATGTGTCAGTGACCAACAGGAAAGCCTATGTTACGTTGGTCACTGGGAACATTTTATTTTGGCTATTTACTGTGATATTTGTTTTCTCTTTTTAATTAATGTAATCTCTGTAAATACTGTTAAGTTTAAGTTGGAAGTTTTATAACACATTACATTAATGCAAATGAGCAGAGTTAACCGTGAAAAGGGCTATTACACTACAACAAAACCACAACAATAAACCTATGAGGAACGCCAGATCTGTCAAAACCTGGATCAGTATAAATAATGAAATAAAAAAAATCGGGAAACTGATCTACAAGGCAACGAGAGTAAATGAAAGTAGAAATCAAAATAAAATAAAAATATATATATTATCAAAATGTCGATTCGGAAAACAAATTTTCAGGGGTTTGAAGAATAAATTAGCAGTTACGTTATATCCCTGTGTCTTAAAAGTTCAAAAAACCGGTCATCCAAAGCGACCGTTCATTTATATCAAGGCATGTGCTTTACCAAAAACAGTGCCATCTCTCGATCGAACACGCCCTCAAGGGCGAACTTTCCTTGACAAGTTAAAAGAAAAAGAAAGTTAATTTCCTATAGGAGAGATCTAAATAAACCAGACGACTGTGTTAATCAGTTGACAAGTTAAAGACGACAACATATCAAACAGCATTAAAAAGATAATTTGGTTTTATCAACTGGGTTGTTTATGTGAATTGGCCACCGTAAAGAGATTCCGAATCTCTTTACGGTGTCCAATTCACATTATCAACCCAGTTGATAAAACCAAATTATCATGTAATACTCCAACCGACACAGCACCACAGTTTCTTTAGAAACTTACCCCCTTTAAGCATTTAAAAAGAACTAGAATTCACTTTTTAGCTTCCGGTAAATTTACCTCACTTGCAAAGTCTTGTGCACAGTTACAACCTATCTCTACATGTTACAGTAAAAAGCCGGAAAATACCTTTCCCATCAATCAGAGCAAACATAGCATAGTTAAAATATGTAAACAGAGAAATTGCTAACGAACGATTTTCTCAACTGTTGATCTATTCTTCTTTTAATAAAGCATCAACAACGTCTACAATATTAGCCCCTATAAGCACTTTAACAAATTGAAGCTTAAAACACTTGGTACCATTTGTGAATACGGAAAAAGACTTTACTTGCGTCCGACTGTATGTTTTCTAAGATCGTTTATTAAAGTTATCGGAAACTATGAGTATTATAATGAATACACAGCTATCAAGCTAAAATTACGTCGAACGTAAATTCGCAATTAACCAACATAGAAGCCTTTTCTTGTGCCGTGATATCACGCCTAATGTCTATGGACTTAAGGAATCTAAACGTTTTCAGAGCAAAGTCGTTATGCGGAATAATAAATGCATGCTAATCAATACCTTTTTGAGTATAACAGCCCGCGAGATTAACTGTTCGACTAAAAAATATCAGCATTTTTAATGCTCACAATCTTCTAGAGCATGAATTCCTACTTCGCCGCATGGCTCTAACCACACTACAAAAAACTTAAGAAAACAAACAGACATCAGAAGATGTTACTTCTGTTTGGTATCTTCATCATTGATGATGAATTGCTCGTTAAAGTAACCTGGATCTTCTTCAGGCTGATCTCCGAGAGGTTTCTTAACTTTTTCCAACTCTATATCTTTGTCTTCGTTATCACCAACCTCTCCCTTTGGCATCCCTCCTCTAGAACTGCAGCACCTAACGCCGGAATACAAGTGGGACAATAAACTTAGAGATAACGATTCACTACAACAGTCCAGTCAGATAAATACAATATCTTAATTAAACATCGTTTCATATTGATCTGTTTCAGGAAGAAAAACGAGCCATTCTTTAGTTGTGTTTATCGTTAAGAGTACAGTTGAGCCTCTCTGAAATGGCCATGCTGGAAAAAATTAAGTAACTGGTCGTTGTAGAGAGGTGGTTAGGACTGTTAGATTTTAATGAGAGTACAATTTATGCATTGGTAAACGGTCCCGATCAACAGAGAGGCGGCAGTTAGGGAGAGTTCGTCGTTGGTTGAGTTTCTATAGCGACATCATAATAGATGTGTTGTCAGCTGTTTCGAGTTAGTGACCAACTCGAAAACTTAGCCGACCTACTTTGGTCAACGAGCGCATTTTAGATTTTCTATTGTTGAGTAATCTAATTAAGGTATCGGTATAACCCCCAAAATGACCCGTCACTCCTTGGCGCTTCTTTACAGTCCGACGTTTAATCCAAACCCCAAAAAATATATATTTTCTGAGAGCTTAAGACTTGTAGTTTACAAAAGTATATATTCATTAAAATGCAAAAATCAATGTCTTCCGAATATAGAGCCCTATTTCTCAAAGTACCGACGTTCACAAATCAAGTTTGTTTCCAGTCGCATTTGAGCGACAGGACGCGATCAACACCGCTATGTCCTCGTGACACCTTTCTCTAAAAAGGGGTGTCGGGAAATTTTGATTACTTGTTTAATGTGGATTATTTTTGACACGCAATTTAGCTTTGAGAGTTGATAAAACATGCATTCTCTTCCCTGAAATAGTCATAACTCTTGAAAGAAGCAAAGCAAAATTCCTCACACCCTTTTTTAGCCTAAGTATCGGGCAACATCTCCGAACTTCGGCGCAAAACCATAAGATCTCTCAGGAAACTCGTAAAGCCGTAAACAACATTAAGGAAACCTACGAGATACCGACTGAGTTGAGATGTTACTGTCTACCACTTCGAACGGCGAAAGCGCCAAGGAAGTATTGCTTAGAGAACGCCGCGGGTCAAATATCTCATCCAGTGTTGGCAACTTCTCCTGCACAAGTGGAACCGTTGTCGCTATATAGCGCTAACCGCATCAGCCTAATTCTGATCGAATTTTTTTGAAACCTTTTTCCCCTCACTTTTTACTTTGTGATTACTGTGATGTTTCTTCGGACATGCAAATGAGGCGAACTTTTGTGTTCCTTCGACAACATATTTAAGCTTATATCAACAATATATCTAGAAACGGAGAACACTCAGAACAGCTCGTCGACTTTCAAAGGCAACATTTGACAATCGTGCGTACACGGCAATCAGTCACACAAGTTTACTTCGAGTGGCAACCCGTCAGTTAAAGCTAACTGATACAAAGAAATGTCTTTGTTTCTAACTCTGCTTAGAATCGATGTTTTTTTTCATACAATCCTTTTTTTTAAATGTAAGATCGCAATAAGATCTATCTGAAAAAGTATGTATTGTATGATGAAAATCCGCTACTGGATTCTTACGTTCAAGTGTACATTTCTTTCTGTCAATTGGCACTGTGTATTCAGGGTATTTTAGTGCTGTTGGCATGGCGCTATTCTTGCCGATAGGTTAGAAAACAATAAATGGACTTACTTGCAGTAGATTACAACAGAGAGTGCGATGACAAAAACGAGTCCAGCTCCTCCAATGATGAAATAAAACTGCGATGTTTTCTCAAGATGGACAAGCGGAGTCGCTGTGAAACTGCTTTCCGTGGAAGCGTCAAGGAAAGCAAATCTTATATTTATTATGGTCGCGTTCAGAGCCTTCTCCAGCTTTTCATGAGATTCAGTGATTACAGTAAGCAATGTGTTCTTGGTCAGGGTGTAACTGGAGTCGTGAGCCACACCTGGAGGGAACTGGACATAAATCGCGAGGTGCATTCGTAGGGGATTAACATCTTGTTCTGGAAATCCTGGGAGAAGGTGTACTTGATCAGATGTAAACATGATGTA
This sequence comes from Platygyra sinensis, assembly GCA_019787425.1. Lineage (NCBI taxonomy): Eukaryota > Metazoa > Cnidaria > Anthozoa > Scleractinia > Merulinidae > Platygyra > Platygyra sinensis. Next base: position 8,344 of record JAHPZR010003128.1, on the reverse strand, counting down.
ATCCAGTGCTCGTCTGAAAATCAAATAAAATAGCTTTTAGCTTGTATTAAGAGTGTATCCATTAGAAAACAAGGCAGAACCAGGCGGAAGGTGATACAGCTCAACACACCGATTTCGTCCAACTTGACACCAATGTTGGGTTTGGTAAGTGCACGATTTTGGCAGAAACGTAGGTCAAAATACTTCAAGGGAATGCTCTCCGTCCTGCTTCTCATATGCAATTTGACGCTCCCGTATTAAAGGATTACAGATTTTTATCTTTTCACAAATATCTTACACATAACGTTTCTTGTTGTTGAAATACTGAATCAAAAATTGCTAAATAAATATGCATGAATTAGTGTCAGATGGCCATTCTTGCGGGGTCTGCCTGACTTGAAAGGAATTTAATATTTTGAACCACGGTCTGCCATAATCATGAGCAGAATAGGCCTTTACTCTGGTCAAAGAAAGCTGAAGTGAAAACACAAATGAACTAAGTTGCGATTTTACGAAACCTTTCTCGATGCGTTGTAGTTATACAATCCCCATTCTCTGCACAGAAAGTAGTAACGGAATCTGCAACAGCTCCCTTGAAGTCCTGCTCTTTTGGTAAGTTCCACTAGACAAAGGGTTAGAAAAAAGTGATCAATATCAGTTGCAAACTCCCTGCGCTCATACTTTGTCTATGTCATTGACCTCTAACATCCTCGTCACGTTATACTCTTACAGTCAATCAAATTTTGACTACTTATAAGTTAACAACAAACGACGTTTCACCGTCCTCGTGACAGCAATGTCAAGTTCAAAATGTCAAGTGCGATGATATATATGAATAAGATTACAAAGATAACTTGCGTTAAAGTGGTACTTTGATCAAATTTTACTCTTGAGTGTATCACATAGAATTGCATGAAAGAATAAAAACGCCGTTTACCGTTTGCAAATATCTGCATTAGTTCCGGAGATATTTAAGTTTAAAAATGGGTAAAATATGCAATTGAGATGACTGATGACGTCATACACTCAACCCAATGGAGTATATAAATTGAGCTAACTTCGCCAATTTGCAGCGCAGACCATTGAAACTTTTTAGGTTAATAGTTCTACAAGGAACACACCTATGGCTATAGAAAATTCCGTTTTATGGCAACTCACTCTTTTCCAGTCCCCATCAACTCGATTTCAATATGTTAGTGATTTTCAGCTTGAAAAATGTTAAACAAGGTCACAAACTCGAGCTAATATATTTATATGCTTGCTGGATCATGCATATCAAGTGCTGTTAGCAAATATCAAAATGGAACGTCAAAGGTGGCCAGAAAAGCTTCTAATTCGGGAGAGATCTGCAACCAAGTATGTTACCATGGTAAATGAACTAATAAGTTCGTATTGTGGAGCACATTTAGTAGAATTTAACTGCAAAGAATCAAACATTTCTGGTAAAAATTGGCTGAGATATTTCTTTTTATCATATCTGAACAAAATTTGGTTGAGTGTATGATGTCATCACTCGGTATTATTCTATGTGAAACGTTTTGCACGACTAGGGCCAACACGAGTCTTGGCTAGTTTTAAGAACAGGTTTCTTTAAAAAAATCTCAATAAAAAGACAGTCCAGTTTGCATTGACATTTCCTCAAGAACGAAAAGTGTTTCAAAGCGAGGTTGTTGGCCTCCATGCTTCTGCTGCAAATGTTGACCAAAGGCTGATCTTTTTGTACCCTTCAACGCGTTAATGGAGGTGTCGGCACGTGTGGCCGGCATAACCAGCATCACACAGGTCACATTTATAACTATAAACAACGCATTGCTGGTTCACAATTAGTGGTCTTGGCTTGTGCACTTTAGCTTCATGTTTGATTTTCCTGCTTATGAAGACTAGTTGAATTTCTTTAGCGATCATTTTTCCTAATTCTCCAAGTTGACGACATAACATTCGCTGACTTCTCAATTCTGCCAGCCTGTCAGCTAGAGTATACTCGCCGTCTTGCGCGTCTCCGTTGCCTACGTCATCGTCACGTGTACGTGCCCACGAGCAATACTGCTAGCCATGACAACCATGAGAAAATATCAATTCATAGATTTCCTTTTTTCCTTTTGAGTATTGAGCTCAGCGTGGCAGCGGAACTTCGCAAAAAATAAACGGAATTACTTTCTGTACATATTTTTGAGACGAGTTACCAAGGATTCATACAACACCTTAGCAAATATTTTTACTTCTGAGTGCACCGTTGAAAGCAGGCAATCCGCTTAAAAAAGACTGAACAGTAACATTTTATCTAGTTAGGTCAATATATAGATGAGAGATGTGAAGAGCAAGTCTAGGAGCCTCCAGAGAATAGACACTTGTAGTTATCAACAACTATTTATTATCGACAACTGATGTACGACAACTCCAGAATTGTGTCCGATGCTAGCATTTCACGCATTGCAGTGTTAGTCAAGCCAGCGAGAGCTTGGAAATAACGTTCATTACGCATGCTCAAAACGTAATACGCTTGCCCAAATGTGTGCCACGTTTCGGCCAAAAAAATTATTCCCACACGCGATAAAGGGTAAAAGGGTAGGTCGCCGATGACTACAGCAGTTTCAGGGAAACTACTTAGTTGTCGACAACTAAATATTTACCGTTTAGTTGACTAATCTCCTAGTTTGTGGATGCCCTAAAACGTTCTAAAGAAATTTCTGGATATTATTGTCCCAATCCATAAAATATAGTCCTGGCTTTGCGCGAAGAGTACGTGAATATTCTACTTTTGAACTTTTTTCAATGATTTTTCATTGGCTTCATTCAAAGGTCATGTGATGGTTTCGAATCACGTTTAGACCAAAAAGGACTTGTTTTTCGAGTTTTTCCGTGCAACCTCTACTAAAAGAGATCTTCATTACAGTAAAGACAAAGTCTGTCGTGCTCTCGACAACTTGACTTTTTGTGATGTTAAATAAACTATCGCCCATTCCAAAAAATCCCTATGAAGTTACAAAACATAAAAATTTAAATCAATTATATAATAATTTTGGGGAACACGTGACAACACCTGAAAAGCGTTAAGCCCTTCCAAAGTGATGATAACAGCCTGAAGCTCTTCCTCTTGAGATGGCTTTCGTGGTGTCGGTGCAGGTGGTGGAGGCGGCGGTTTTTCATCTTTTTCGAGACCTTTAAAGGAAAAAGACGAAAAAGCTTGTAAACAGTTCCAAATAATTAATTATTGTGTTACCAAAGAGCAGACTCAGAAAAGTACCAGGAAATAACTTAATGTTGCATTGGGAGCTTAAAGTCATTGCCAATTTCGGTGTAAGACCGTCTGCAATATCGCCAAGCAGTAAAAGTACGCATTGCAGCCACTGAGTCGCTGCATAGCTTTTTCTGGGGGCTTTAGCCACCACCATGCTACCGTCGGTGGAGTTTATTTGTGTACATGTGTGCGAGGCCTTCTGGGAGAAATTGCGTGGGCTTATACGAAGTGAGCATTTGAGACGGCAGCCATTGCTGACCTATTTTCTTAGCGTTTTCTGCATCCTACTATTTTGTAAATAATTTTTTTTATCCTGGAGATGAATTATCGTAAATGTGTCAATTAAATAACGTCATTTCTGTAGACCAAAACTTCAGAGCCAAACCTCTCACCTTTGCACGTTTCGTTAATCCAGTAAAGTCCATCTTCGCATTTACATTTGTAAGAACCCTGAGTGTTCTGACAGCGCTGTGAGGGATCCGCACATTGGAAGGTCCATTCCAAGCACTCATCGATGTCTAATTGAAAACATACGGGTTCAAAAAACAGTGTACAGCATTTGATCATTGCCTGTAATTGGGACGAGGTAAAAAAGCGTACAATATAGAATCATATCTTAGTCTCTTTTACAGCGAAACGTTTACGTCTTAGAATAACGTCGGTGTTACGTCTTATTTCAATAAGATACTACATCCCTTTTCAGTTGCAACGTAATCATTGGTAAACATCCCTATTTCTCCCCCTCTTATTGTCGGCAGTATCTTAATTTAAACTAATTCCTACCTATGCATGTTACGTTATCAGTGTCCAGTCTAAAGCCGTCTATACATGAACACAGGTAGCTTCCTTCTGTGTTGTTGCATTTCTGATTACACATGTTTTCATCCGCTGCACATTCATCCTTATCTGAAGGAAGCAAAAATGGACATGAACAAAACAACAAGCAATACAATTACTCGTCAATGCTTTTGAAGCGTTGTAGGTTGAATTACAGACTGGCACTGCAAAAAAATTTAACACTCAAGCGAGTCGATCAAATAACGTTAAAGTACCTAAAGCAAACAATAACGCCTCGGACACTATTCCACAATTCAAACGCACCTTTACATGTTTTTCCATCATCGCCGAGAAGATATCCTCGTCTACAAGCGCACGTTTGAATATTGTTCGAGCTGAGATAGCAGATGTGCTGACAGTCATGTATCCCGTCCTGACAGGGAGACTCCGCTATAATGATAAAATTCAGTTATTAGTATGCAGATTGTTTAATGTTTGTTCCCGAAGCTTTAAGTCTCATGTACGTGGTTTTAGAACTGTCGGCTTGGAAACAATCGCTGAATGTATCAGTATGTTTATCCTTATGGCGGGAATAAGCTTTTAATTCACCTGGTTGATAGAGGTTAATTAGTCGCCGTAAAGAGTTGGTGAGGCTGACGATTTGAACGTCAGCCCTTGGTCAATGGAGGACAGAAAATGTATGAATTAAATGCATTTCAGTTATACTGTTCAATTTTGTGCAGATTGAAGAAACGTAGTATAATGCAAGAACTTTGCACCACTTTTTGATTCTTTTTTTCCTTTTCCCAGTCATCTATCTATTAATTTGCTGAAGTAAGGGGTGAAGGGGAATATTTACAATCAAAGTTATTTTATCGTTATTTCCAACAGAAGGTTATTAACTCAGAGATAATGGCAGCTCCAAATATACGTACGTATGCAGTTCTTGGAATTTACAGGATCCACCTTGAAGAAATCATTACAACTGCAGCTGTATCCACCGTCGAAGTTTTTACACTTGTGCATACAATCACTAACAGGGACGCACTCGTTTATATCTAAAAATAGGGAAATAGATGTCATTATCAATGATTTGGCAGTGTCCTCTCGAGTGGATAGGGTTGCCGCAGTTCGTGCTACGTCGAAGCCGTTCATTCCCTGTCATAGGTTCTCGCGTTGTGGGGAAAGGGAGTACACAAGAGTAAAGAAAAGTAAAGAAATATTGTAATGAGCGCATTGATTCTTCTTTTCTTTCCTTACTTCTTCTAGAGATAGATAGATAGATAGACAGACAGACAGACAGACAGACAGACAGACAGACAGACAGACGGACGGACGGACGGACGGACGGACGGATGGATAGATAGATAATCTTTATTTATCCACGGACAATTCATCAGCTATTAAGGTGGCTCAAAACAGTTCCAGCACATTCAGAGAGTTAGATTTTGATGTGTCATTATAACCACTCTTTATCAATTGATGTTACAATCATGGTATCAAAAAACTGCCCAATCACTGGAGAACACGTTGGTATTATTTTCGTGACACAATAGGTTACCATAGCAACACAATGGCCTGCTTAAAACACCCTTAATTTTAGCTTTAAGCGCTTACATTTCAAAAACGGCACAGTGAAATTTTTTCTTATTATAGAATTTTGATAAGCAGGTTGAGATGCAAATTTTAGCAAAGTTTAAAAAAATTCTGTACATGGGGTTCAGAGCCACCTTAAATTTTCGAAAATTTAAGGTGGCTCTGAACCCCATGTGCAGAATTTTTTCAAACTGTGTCAAAGAGATTCGAAAGCTGACGTTTCGAGCGTTGCCCTTCATCGGAGCAAATCGAGAAATTGTCGGTTGTGTGTGGTTTGTACACAGAATGATGGTGCTACGCTACTGGTTGGTGCTAAGCTATTGGTTGGTGTATGGTAACGAGAAAAAACAACAGAGCATTTAGAGTACCGATTTGAAAAATACTTTTTTGTTCGAAAGTCTTACGGCTTTCCGTGATTACTTGATGTAAGGAAAGACCGCGCAGATTGCCATATGTTGCTTAGAATGACTGGATACGTTTTTGTCGTCTTTCTCTTCTAAGTCACGAAGTTGTTTTCGGAATCGGTCGCCTAGTCGTCTCTCTGTTTCCCCGATGTATAACTTTTTGCAAAGAGTGCAAGTTGTGCAGTAGACATTGACTGAGGTACAGGTGAAATGATTAGTGATCTTGATAGTTCGCTTGGGTCCCGCTGTTTTCTCAACTTTGCAAATGAAAGGACCTGTTTTGCATCGTGCACGTGCGCATTTAAAAGTTCCGAGTAATCACTTGCTTGAAATGCACTTCTGACTAAAAAGTTACCTATATTTTTGTCGCGTTTCAATGAAATTAATAGTGCTTGAAAAAAGCTTAAAATACTCTACCAGTATCTGGATAATTTTAAAGTAATTTAAAGTGTTTTAGAATGATGGATTTAACTGTGTGGTTGTGATGGTAAAATGCAAGGTTGAATGGAATTTGATCATTATTTTCCTTTTGTGTCGTGTGTAGTGCTGACTGCCGTTCAATTTGTGGGCGCAATGATGGCCGCTTTGAAATAAAGAAGCAAGATAGCCACTTTTTCGACGAAATCGCACATTTCCTCTGATGTCAAGGAAAAATCCCCACTACCAAGGTGACAAGGTCTAAGAAACTAAGAATAAGGAATGGCGGAATAGGCCCTTTGCACGATCCGTTCACATCGTACCGAATAAATTATACTGCAACGCAAGTAAGGCAGTGGGACTTTCAAAACAAAGAAAAGACGAGCTGGAAAAGTAAGAGTTCCTTTGTTTTGGAAGTCTCTCTGATTCCTTTCGTGTTACATATTTAAAAGTGAGATATTCGGGAACCAGACCGTTTAAAGACTTGAAAGCCATTAGGGCTTTCTGAATTTGACGTTGATATTGCAAGTCATTCCAGCTGCGTTAGTGAAACAAGGAATCGACATGATCATAGCTCGATGAAGTTACTACTACTTGTGCAGCACGGTTTTGTGGTTTTTGTAGCCAGTTAGATAATGTTTTATTACAATTACCCCAGACTAAGCTGCAGTAATCAAAGTGAAGTTGAACTAGTGAGTAGAGTAGATTGAGGCCAAAACGGTTTATGAATTTTAGGTAAAAAGTAAATGCACGAGGAGTGGTAATGATGAGATAAGTAGCAGGAGCCGGGAATTCTTGTTTGACTATGAGGTCGTTAATAGTGCTCTTGACATTTTGTTGCTTAGTGGAAGTGAGATCTTTATCGACTTTAGCATAAAAAGGGGTGTTCGAAAGTTGCCGAAAGTTTCTTTTTGGTTGAGGTCGGTCCGCCAAACAACTAAAGCGCCACCTTTGTCGGCCGTAATTGTGTCGGGCAGAATTGTGTACCTGTGCTTACTAAGATTATCTAGCGCCGCCCTTTCTTCCGAAGTAAGGTTGGAAAATTTGGTCTTAATTTGACGTAGTCATATTTTTTTATAGTTACCTTACCTTACCTTTTTTTATAGTTACCTTTAGTTACCTTTTTTTCGGACACACTCAATGAAGATAGATTTATACGAACTCATGTAAATGACCTTGCCCTCCGTTAGTTCTCGTAGCTCAGTTGATACAGCGCCCGCCCGGTGTTCGGGAGGTCATGGGTTCGATTCCTGTCGGGGACTCAGTATTTTTCTTTGTCCCACCCTCGTGTCATGTTGATCATTTCTTCTTTAACAGACTGTATGAATGTTATAAAAACATCGGCAGACTGTCGGCACCGGCGCCCTTCTAAAAAGAACAGTGTCATTTGGCATGTGGAATTTAGCTGATCAAAGGTCAAGGGTTCCATCCTGTCAGATACTGCTCCCTGTATCTCGCAGCAACAATATTGCAGGTAAATTGTGAAACCGAAGTTGAAAGTATTTTATATGTTTTCGCCAGGAGTGTTTGGTTTTGCTGCCATTCAATTGCAGAAGTGTCACACGAATAGGATTAGTGTGAAACTGACTCTGACTGAACACTTACGATGCCTTTACACGGCGGCGCCACGAATTATGACAATTTTAATATTTTGATGAAGAAAATACCGAACACCGTTTCAAGTTGATTTCTTTCAAACAAGCCAGAATTTAAATGAACAATACATTCTGTACCTGCAATTGTCGCCTACAGGAAGGACAAGTCTCTTAAAGACCTTCTGGTTAGAGCTAAAATTCCTTCGCACTTTTAACAACAACATTTTGGAGTTATAAAGGTCAAGTGACAATACCACATAACTTGAAAGTATGGGCGAAAATGAATTTTGAGCTGTGTCCGCGATTTCTTTGATCCTTATTGACATTTACTCTTAAAA
>JAHPZR010003127.1:0-67874 GCA_019787425.1 Platygyra sinensis | reverse complement strand
ATTTTTGCGGCTAATTACTCCACAAAATAAGCTTTATTGTTTTAGCGAAAAAAATTTGGGGGTTAGGTGCACTTTAAGTTATGAGCTCACAATCCTTGGGTGAAACCTGCATTAAAGGTGAAACGAGCCATAGCGAGTAGGACATTGGAAAAATGAGTAGGACTTCTAATGTACTTTTAATCTACTTCTAATGTACTTTTAATGTACGAAGTTTCGTATAGTACAAAGTTAGAATGGAAAAGAATCTTTGGATAATTTCCATTTCAATTGTTCGTGCATCTGGGAATGTAAATTCAAGCTGGGTCAGCTGGGAGATCGCGCGCCAAAACATCTGAGACCATAGGATGATGAAGGTATGTAAATTTGGCACGTTTACAGCCATTCATGAGCAACCTTTTAAAATTTACAAGAAATATGCAAGGACTTCTTTCAATTAACATTATAGCCACGATTTCTGACTCTTACCTTGACGTTCGGCAATTTCTCGAGCCCTCGAACCCCACATTCCATTAACACACACTAAAATGCGTTCTCCTCGTTCGACAAGGTTCATGATCGAAGCTTCCATTGCCGCATGGCCCGCTCCAGTGATCGCGAGAGTGTAATCGTTATTCGTCTGAAACAAGTACTTCAGACCTGCCTTCGTTTCGTCCATTATGTGATGAAAATCCGCCTGTAGATGACCCAGAAGCGACATCGCAGAAGCGTTGTATATCCTCATCGATGGATTCGACGGGCCAGGCCCAAAGAGAAGCTTCGTGGGCACTGTCAGAGGCACCAGCAATTCTTCTGGTGGTGGGACTTTTGGCTTCCATTCCTCTGCCAACTTGGCTGTGGCTGTCGAAAGCGCCCTTACTTCGAATCGGAGAGGCCCTCGAGCCGCAACTCCGAGAAGTCTAGAAAATTTTGTAAGGCTCATTTTTCTGCAATTTTATATTTCGTTGTACGTGTACAACTCCGAATAGTAGTATTCAAATAGTGAAAATACCGGTTGGACTGTTTATAAACAGAAATAGCACGTGATCAAAAGGGCGACAAAGGCGGCAGTTTACATCATAACAAACCAGACGAACGGGTTTTAGGATGACAGTTTGGCACGTACAAGTTTGCAAAAAATATATTTTTAACTTTGCGTCAACAAACGCAGATTAATTCCCCGAGCAATTCCTAACAAAAATGGAGGCTATCAAGAGCGTAGCGAAAAATATTGGGACGATTGTCAAGGGACCTTTGGCGACATCAACTTTGCGTTCAATGTGGACTTTGCTACTGATTACATCACAATAGAGGACGTGGGTGTGTTTGGAGGTGTGTTTCAAAGCACGAATATTAATTTACTTCCTGCTCCCCCAACTTTCGCCCTTCCGATTTGTGTTGCCTCTAGAGTGAATCGAATCAGCAAAATCCACTGCAGATTGTAAAAGTGCATATTTTATCAACAAAATTCGCACAAGGCGAACGAAAGAAAAATTCAGTCATGGGTATCCGGCCTAATGGCTCAACACAATATTGCGTTCGCGAATAACAATGGATTCGAAAGCGCAAGTGACATTGCGTGTGAAAATTCTTTCACGCATTTCGCTGAATCATGTCGTAATTTCCGCTTCTTTGATTTGAAGCTTTAAGTGTGTCATGTCAATCAACGATGTACTGAAAATCCTCCCCAACTGCAGTATTCTTCCATGTTTCCACGTTTTCCCAAACTTCAAACATTTGTCGAAATATTTTGCACAAATTTACAGAGCCCAGTATGGAGCCGCCATGTTGGTGTACCTCCAAGGGACACCAACATGGCGGCCGGAAAATAGTGTAAACATCTGGAACTTACTTTGGGTATCTAGGGCACTGATTATCTGAACTGATCAAGCTAACATTTAAAGGGGCTCAGTCACCGTTGGGAACGGTTTGATAAGTTTAGCTAAACTGTCCAATTTCGTTGTTTGCAATCCGTGTCAATCTTCTCGTCTCCATTCTTGGCCATCCTTGTTTATCGTCTCTTTGATGTTTTTCGATCTTTGTAAAGTATTATTTTCAGGTTTCCTTCAATTCAACGGTAATTTTGTTGATGCTCAAAATAACTCAAAATACCGTGACTGAGCCCCTTTAAACAAGCATTTTCCCAGAAACTTTAACTTCTATAAAGGCTAACATTCCCGAGATAAGAATATATTTTTCAAGAAAACCGTTCATAGCTTTATGTCACGCACCCCCGGGGGGGCTAACTTAACAAAGTTTAATACGGGGAGGCTCCCCTCCGAGGTCCAACCCCTTACCCTTTTATATACCATTTTGGCAGAAAAGGTACCCCTTTCATATACCTTCTATTGAAAAAAGGTACCCCTTTCACATTCCTTCTTTAGGAAGTCTTGTTCTCAATTTCATGTAGTGCTTAATAAATAAACTGATACTACCGTAAGGGGCGTTTATTCAAAATATTATAATTAAAGGCCCTTTTAAATGCCTAAATGACCGATTTCCCTACCCTTTTATATACCTCAACTTGTGAAATCCCTACCCTTTTATATACCTGAAGCCTGAAAAAGGCACCCCTTTCGGGCGGAGCCTCCCCGTATAGGCAATTATAGGGAGTACCCCCCTCCCCCCCGGTGTACACACCACCATAACTCTGAAATTTAAATTTTGCCCGTTTGTCTAGATGAAGCATGTTCTTGAGCTGAAAAGTTAACAGATATAAATTTATCCCCTCTCATGCCTGATTGATATTGATATTGATAGCAGTTTTATTGTGAAAATACGCTTAGCTTTTGTGAGACCAGAAGATATTAAATAGCTTTAGTGGCTCTTTAGGTTTGAATTTTAGAAAATCATGACATCACGTGTAACCCAAGAATAAAGTGGCTGTCAACCTCGTTCCCAGGGCACGCACCAGGGGATGGAAGATGAGAGACCCTGGGAACAAGGTTGGGTTTACATGTATGTAGGATGGCTGCACTGTACATGTACTTGTGTGTTTTCCTGAAATGACCATGAATTGTAGTGTGATGAGCCTCAACCGGTCTGCTATATTATGAAGAGAACAAGGGAATTAAGACCAATCCATGTCATCTATAGCTTCAATATTTTACATGTTTCTTGAGGATAATACTGATTTGTGATTACACATACAACAGAAGTAGAGAATTAGATTCCCCTGAGTGAGGTTCCCTTACAGGAAAAGCAAAATTGTCATAAGCCCATTCTCATTCCTTGACACTCTAAGTTGATGGGGCCTGGGTTGATGAAGGAAATGGTGGGTTTGGAGACACATGATTATCAGTTATCAGGAAAAAAATAACACAGATATTTACTTATTCAGAAAAAAAGAGCATTATCACTCACTCATCACTTGCTTGCTTCAAGAAATATTCACTGGTCAATCTCTACATTCAATCATTCAATAATAAAAACACCTACACCCTGTACAGACCTAAGGAAGTTTATAACTGGTTTATGGAGAGAATTTTACTTAGGCCAACACTAACAATGATCCAAATTAGTACATAAACAACTAACAAAATATATGAATAACTCTCTCTGGTAGAATAGTAATTCTGTTTTTTGTACATGTAACTGCGTGTGTTTTTGTCAAAATCTGTCAAGGTCTACATGTATTCCGTTTTTAATCTTGCCATGCCCATTTGATCATTGTATGGAATTTGTGCATTGTAAATGTTGTTGTTGTTGTTGTATACTGTAGGTACAGAAATGCACAGTTGAGTTACAGATGCACCAAGAAAAAAAAGTCCATAATCATCATGTACGTCATCAAGGTTGTTTATATACTAATTTGGATCATGAACCGATAAATTTTCAGACATTTGCTGGGGAATTTCTCTTCAGCAAAAGTATATTGTACATGTTCCATTTTTGTTTTCTGTCAAAGTATTCACCATTAATGGCTGAGACATGAAATGTGGCATGGACTAAGAAGCCAAAAGGCTTGGAACTAGTGCAAAAGATGCAAATCAGGACAAGGTGACAAAAACACAAACTTCCACTTGCAGTGACTGAACAGAAAAACACTGTACTGTCTCGAAGTCTGAAGTAGTGCCTTTCTTACATTCATTTGGACACTAGTTTGACATGTTCCATGCAGTGTTTACAACTCAATCCCTGATTGGCTTAACATCAATGACGATGCTACTGTTGACACAGGAAGCTGAAATTAGAAGTTCCTGACCAGCTTCTACTGTTACTTCCTCTTTCAACATGATGGCAGCTTGTCTCCAGTGCGATTCAGCATAAGCTCCACCATGTGTTGACAGTGAGCAGTGATTGTCAAGATGCAACATAAACCAGTATGGAATAGCATGTATCCTACCAGAATTTGTAACTTTGACTCTTTGTTGAGAGTGAGTTTCGAGTAAGGAGAGCACCTTGTTTTCATCATCAAACTGCTCCATGAAATTCAAACTGAAAAGTTCAACATGGTCAGTGATTGCTGAGAAAGGAAGGGTTGTGAGGTCCACATCTATCTGAGTGGCTACTTGAAACTCATTGATAAACTGTGCGATGTTGAGTCCAAGTGTATTGTCTTGGCTAACAATGCGACAGTTAGCCAACAAGAACGGCGATTCAATACACATACAGCACAAAGTGAATCCCTTGGGAATAATCTGGAAACTCTGTGGTCTCAATAAACATCCTCGAGCAAAAACAATATCTTCAACAACTTGTTGGCGAATGATCCCTGATGGTTCCACTATGTCACTGACAAGAATGTCCCACTTCCTTCCTTCTTTAGCAATTTCTTCAAGTTTTCTTGCACTACTTTCAATGACTGGTGGTAGATTGTTTCCATGCGAAATGCATTTTATCCATGCAGCATTGTGAGGATTTGTTACTAGGACATGATCAGCTTTGCCTCGAGAAGCAAAAAGAGGAGACAGAGCAGGACCATAGGTAATGTCAATAATGTTACACGTAGGTTTCCTGCTGACATTTTCATTAATAGCAGATGCATGTCGCTCAGGTGTCATAGACTTCACAGCTCTACAGATAACTTCATCATAGAGGTCACTGAAGGCATTGTCATTCAGTCTTCGCATGTACGAAGGTGGAATGATTATAACTTCACTGTTACACTTGTTATCTTCAGTGAAAAAGCTGTTCCTTGTGGAAGAAATTCTTTCCTTGTGTGTTAGTGTACATTTTACACTGTTGCAAGATTCACTCCCTGTTGTTGTTTTAATGCCACCAAAATGTAACCTCAAACATTCTTGGGTGAGCTCTCCTTGAATGGACATCAAGTCTCCCTTTGAAACTTTACCAAAGAAATTGCCAACACTCCAGTAAACAGGGAAAACAGCCTGCTCCCAACAGAGGGAATCATCATTGGGGCCAGTGGAAAGAATTATTTCTTCATCCAGTCGCAAATCAAACCATGCTGCTATGGCATCCACATGACCATCACAGGTTGCAGCAATTTCAAAACTCATGCTTCTGTTTTTATGCAAGCTACCTGGATTGTTGAAATTATACTCTGTAACTTTAAAAGGGCACGATAAGGCTTTGAAACCACCTCTAAGCCTGTTCAGGCATTCTGTGCTGTATGGTTCCAACTGATTTTGAATATTTCCAGATGATGCTGTTTCTGATTTTTGTTCCATTAGTTCTCCTCCTACACTACACTCTGGAAACATGTTTATTCCACTAATAATTGGTTTGCTCCTGGTTTGATGTCTGATGTCATCACACATAATTGCCATAGCATAAACAACTGCACCAGCTGGTATGACCTGTGAAACAGGCTTTGCATTTGAGTGGTGCAAGCCATCTGAGGGAGGCAGTAGCAGGTTAGCCCAGGCATGTTCCACAGTGGCAAGAATTCCTTCACCAAGAAGTCCACAATCTAATGTTTCAGTTACAACAAGAGAAACCCGCCCTGGAATATCATCACCTATCTTCATCTCAGTTGATTTCTTGTGAATGGTGTGGACGAACTTCTCCATTTTATTTTCTTTCAACACATCCAGACCCATTTCATACATGGTCTTAGACATTTCACAAGCATATACCTCTTTGGCGCCGCTCTGAACAGCAAACATACTGAAAATACCAGTGCCACTTCCAATGTCTAAAACGACATCGTTTCCTTGACTTATAGCCTTAGCTATTGCCTGCTTATAAGCTAAGTTCCTTTTCCTGTCATTTAACATTCTAAAATGCCATCTCTCCACCAACAGATTTGCGACGTTTTCAAGATTTTCTTTCGCTCTGATACTACCAGGATTGACTTGCAACGCCCGTCTAAAACAAGAAGCGGCTTCGTCGGTGAATCCGACTTTGACTAAGCTTGCTCCAGTGTTTACGAGAATGTTTTCGCTTCGCGGGTAGAGTTTCAAAGCTTCCTGGAGGCAAACCATGAGCTTATCTAGCTCGCCATGACGTTCAAGTGTATCGGTCCAGTGGCGCATAGCAATGATGAAGTCTTCCTGTAAAACTTCTTTTGAGGAAGGTTCAACATTGGCGAGAAACACCAAATGCGCTAGCGCATCTCCGTACTTTTCGCGTCTGAGGCAGTTCTTGGCAGCTTGAAAATGCTGAAAATGGCGCGAGTTCGCTTGCATTTGAAATTTAAAATATATATATATTTCGTACCTTCAAGATCCTATGCTTTTAAGTTATCTGGGCGAACAGCGAAGATTTCTTTTCAGAAAATAAAAGAGAAGAACGTTGGAAGGCGCACGCCGCCGCACGCCGCCATTTTTCTTTTTCTGAGGGGATAATCTGCTGGTGAACAGCGGGTTCTGTTCATGAAAGCGAGGCTAACCAGCGGCGTTGCCATGGATACTGTGTAAACGCTGAAAAAGACTCCACATTGTTTCAAAATCGTGCGCGTATAAACAGAGGAAGCATTTGCACTATACGACCATGTCGGCGTCGCATCCGAATCCGCTTGCTTTTATTCCCGATTATGTGGAAAGAAAAGGCTCTCTTTTCTTACGATCCGATCACATGGATTATGGCAGACCGACTCTTGTATCAAACTGGTGGGTAGAAACGTTATCGTTCGATTGGTTTCGGTGGCTTGCTGGGGCGATTTGTTCTTATTGTGTTCTAGTGATAAACATTACTCTTGATCCTGTCTTCGCAAAATGCGGGGAAAAAAGTTATACTTCATTTTCTTGATTCAATTCAGTCAAAAAAGTTTATCCTCATGAAATCGTATTGTTTCTTTCAAAGGCGTACGTACTCCAGTGGAGTCAGGGGACGGTTCTCGTTCAATTAATATAATTCATTGTGGATTTGAATTTGTCATTTGTGGTCAAAATAATATAAATTCAAAACAAACTTAAAATAATGACTGTAGCACTTGCAAGTCTGTACTTGATATACTGATGTAAACATGAGATCAACAAACGAAAGAAATTTAGCATTCGCTGTCTCTTGTAGGCATCAAGCTAGGGAAGCTGAACCCAAAAACTATGACATCAAAGATTATCAACCGCAAAAGAGAAATCTTCATAATTCTACATACCATCGCATTGGAAATGTTACAGATGGGGTAAGTTCAAAGGAGAACGTTATCAGTTACCTAGGGAAAGCCCCCCACCCCCTCCCTCACTTCCCACTGGGCTTACTGCTCAGTACTTATAATACAGGCAGTGCATGGTGGTGATATTGACAGGGTCAAAAGAGCTCAGTCTGTCTGTTGCTTAATCTTCTCAAAACTCAATGGCCTATAGCCTGTTCCATCGTACAGGAAGGCTCTTCAGACATTATTGAGAAAGTGGACAGGCAAAAGAAAATTGAACAAAGTTTGAAGTAAGTTACTAGGTAATCGAGTTTCAACAATTCTATCTGCTCCTGGTTCACATTTTAATGAGGGTCATGTGAACCCCTGATAGGTCATGTGGACAATGGCACTTTGCACAAGCAACAGATTCCAGCTGCATGATAAAAATATAACTAAAAGTAATATTCACTATAACTAATTAAATATTTTTAATCTTTGAAGTACATGGACATGCAGGGATGTTACCAAGTTTTTAGTTACTTATAGCCTTATTCACCACACTCGTAGCAAATTTGTTACTTTATGGGAGAATTCTATCGACAACAGGCAATTTCACCCGCGACTATGCATGTGTGAAGCTTGTGATAACAATCAATATTTTATGATAATTAATTGTTTTTCTCCTGAGCAGTCTTTACCAGATACAACCAGTCATGATCAAATGGAGCAAGCAGTGAAACTTAAAAGTGATTTTGAAACAAGGGATACTAGACGACAGATGGTAGACATGACTACTTTTAACAGCATTAACTTTCAAAGGTAAAGTGTATATGTAAATGATATTTATGATAATACAAATCTATTAGTCATGGCAATTTGCATGTTAATTTAATTAAAAAAAAAACGTTCCCTAAAGGTTAATTATCTCAACATTGTTCTGCTGGTGTTTCTTTGTATACTCCCAATGAATAACTGCAGATTGAAGTACACCGTTCCATCATAACATTTCTTCAAATATCCAGCCTAAAAAAAGAGCTGCAGGCAGACGGTAAATTAATAAAAATAAATGTTTATATGTATATGTGTGTGTTACAGAGATACTGGAGCTCCTGAAAGAGGCTTTGGTAGTGTCCTTCCAAGGCATCCACCAGATCACGGAAAGAGGTGCAGTTGTACTTTAAGTTTTGCATAAATCGTGTTGTTCAGACAGTCTCTCCATATGCTGCAAATTCCATTTTAGGCAAAAACACCCAGCACATGTACTGGTTCCAGCTCTTCTATTGTCCACTTTTGATAGGTGTTTAGTTTTTGACAAACAGTTGGAATTCAGTTTTGTTAGTAAGGTCTATAGGAGCCAGCTTGTTTTGAAATTATGAATCCCCCTCCAAAGCAATTCCCCAGCATCTCTTGGTGGACTCCTGAGTACCTGAGTCATCTCGTTGATTTTAGACCCTTTACATACAAAAAAGTTCCATTCAATAAATACAGTGTAGTTATGTCTCAGGAAATATCTGTTTAGTGGCCGGGAATGTACGTTTTTAATTGGGTGGGGGGGGGGGGGGGGGGTATTATGGAAATTTTTTGCGAAAAAAGACATGGCCATCCCACTTCCCAGATTGGATTAATGTATGACCCTTCACAACTACCTGAAGAAAAGCATCTGACCCTCCCTCCACCTCCTCCAAGACAAAAATAACCAGAAGTGAAAATAGCTGACCGGAATTGTTGCTCACATAACTGCGTGTCAAGAGACAGATGGCCAACTATGTAAATTTTGCGAGAAGGATGAGACTACCAGCGTTCCACTTACAACTCTACTTCCAGCCTCGAGCTCTGAGTGAGCTATTGTTTCAGGAAAGTGAACTAGTCAGGGGGGATAGTGAGGTTATTAGAAAGTTAATTTTCATATAAAGAAAAGCCGAAAAGCTCATAGCAGAGTATGCTGAGCGCCTTGTCCCGATAAAAATGCGCAAGGAGAAGAAGAAATTATAAGAAGAGAGTGAAAGGGAGCGAATGGAATGGCTGAGCCGGGAGTACAATGACATTGACTGGGTTGGACTGTATAATAAACAATTATTGGATGAGGTTTTTGTGATATCCAGAAGGTGAAGGCTGAGGCTGATAACCCTTACCGAGACCTTGATTATTCTGGATATCACAAAAACCGGATCTAATAATCGTTTTATTATACATTGAACAAAAAAAAATTGAAGTCACGTTTTTGCTTCTTCACTGACGGCAAGCAACACAAAGCGCACGGACATGACACGATTACCCTTAGAAATCATGCACCGCGGTCACATGACATGATTACCCGTGACCTTGAGTGTCCTTGACATGATTATTGTCTAATCTGCAGTTATGACGTCACGGGCACTGATTTCGAAAATTCACTGTAGGCTTTCGGCCAATCAGAAAAGAGTTAGAGAGTTCAATGTATAATAACTCCGATAAGCTGTCATCCTTGAGGGTCGACGGGCTATCCTTGTACTTTTCCCATCACAAGATCACCTTCAAAGGGAAGAAAGCCGAAAAGGTCGCAATGATCAAAGCGCACATTAGCATGCTGTAATTTGTACAATATTCAATGGAGTGTCAACCACCTAGGCAGCCCCCGCTTAGAAATGTGCTGTAGCAAGTGACTTCATCACTTACCAAGGTCGAAAAGTGATGTAGTAGATCGAGTTGTCGGTTCAAGCCCGAGTACGGCTCAAGTAACGAATTATCACCGGAGACTGATTTTATACCAGAACCACGCGCACAAACATTACCGCCATCAAATTATGGACGAACGCGGGCACAGGTCGAGAGACACAATTACGTTAATTGGCACAAGATAGTTTTTTGACATAAAATTTTGACACCTGTATAAAATAATTTAGATTAATTTTGATTGGTAGCTTTGAGGTTTTTATACACTTCGCGTGTTTGTTAACGAATAAGACTGAAGAGTCAACTAACCGACTTGGAGTAATTTTCTCCTTGCCAAAAAAAAAACTGTGACCCTCCCCCGGTTGCATATAAAACAGGTTTGACCCTCCCCAATTTGTAAAATATTTACTAATGACCCTCCCCTCTGAAGCCCCGGCCCACCTCTCCCAATAAAAAACGTACCTTCCCTAAATAGTAGATAGTATTCAGGAGAACATATTGCTTTATCGTAATGATGACTGGTTAAACAATATTTTAAATACCTTGCAGGTATCTTGACACAACTTACAGAGTGGACTACGATTCCCCATATCCATATGAACAACAAAAGGTAAGCAAATGAATTGCCGCCAAAACCGTGCGCGTGTGGCAAAGGCGTGCATACAGTTGCGCGGGGAGTGTGAGCGAAATAGTGAATGAAATGAGATCGCGTTAATCGTGACCTTTGGGACTTGCGGTCACATTGATTAACACATTCTACGGACAATCAACTTGCCGATGAGTGTATCTTTTTTCCTTGAACATCCATCTCAAAACCAGAAAAATTTATCGCCAGCATACTGAAGCACCACTCGCGAATAACAGCAATCTGTCGTTGATGTTTGGTGTATTGTTCTCCCCACAGACCCCTCCCCCGGAACCAGACCAGTCCGCGCTATGGCGAAGATGCCATTCACAGTTTACGGATGTGGATGATTACAGGCGACACGGACGAAACACGTGGCATGACGAGTCTGGAGTCTACGCGAATTCCGCGTTACGAGATGAAGTTATAAAACCAACAAATCCTATTCCAGAAAGACTAGCTTGAATTATTGTAAACTTCTAGAGTAAGACTTTTATTGAGAAAAATAACGTCAAATCATGCATTTTTGGCGAATAGGAGGACACCATAATTGACTTCACTATGCCATTACTTTGGATTATTTTAGCACGCTATCGGTGAATTTCTACTTACCAAATTTCGCTTGTTTTGTGGGAAAATACTGTACCCATGATTTCTAATCTTCCAGCCTCTACTTAGTTAGTTACTTCAACAATTCTAATATAAATCAATTGTATCTTTACCGATTCTACAAGTTATTTCTTTTTTCGGGATGAGTCTTTTATCCTCTATACATGCATGGGAAGGGTTGTTCGTTGTCTGTCTATATTTTTCGGCGTTCAGTTTTAGGCTACGGTAACCTGAAACTACACTAAACATAAGCAGTAAAAAACACCCGGGGGGGGGGGGAGTACTTAACAAAGTTTAATACGGGGAGGCTCCGCCCCGAGGTCCAACCCCTTACCCTTTCATAAACCTTTTTGGCCGAAAAGGTACCCCTTTTTATATACCTTTTATTGAGAAAAGTTACCCCTTTCACAAACCTACTCAGAAGGGCACAAACATGGCGTCTTCATACAAAGCTCTATAAATTTGGGTGACACACTTCTGCAAATAACGCGCGAATGAAAAACAGCAAAGACCTGATTTTTGGCGATGTTGTTAATGTATCAATCGTCTATCGTATCCCAGATTCTTGACTTTATTCATTGAACGGTTACGATTTTTAGTTTTGATCACATGACTGGTGAAAACCGAGAATATTGCGGGAAAATATCAAGCTTTACCAGAGGAAATGTTAAGCAAACGACATGTGTTATTCATTCACTTCCCGTTGTGAAACAACCGATTTCCCTACCCTTTTATATACCTCAACTTGTGAAATCCCTACCCTTTTATATACCTGAAGCCTTAAACAAAAGGTACCCCTTTCGGGCGAAGCCTCCCCGTATAGGTCATTATAGGGAGTAACCCTCCCGGGTAAAAAACACTTTTATACAAGAAAAAAATAATGATTAATTCGGTTAACTTTCAATCCTGGGTTAGCGTTAACCGGCCTCCGAACAACCCGGCCCAGAAGTCGTCATCTCAATCTAGTTTAAGAGCTTAATTAAAGGGGATGACGATGCGCGGAATAACGATCGATTAGGCCACTCAGCCAACGAGGAATTTCTCCGCTTCTCTCTGGGAATAGATATAAATGAGCAGGCTGGACTTCGACTCTCCGCGATTGATTTTCCACGAAGAAAGAAAACCTGGGACCATGATACGGGCATTCTAAATAGCTAGGAACTCGGCCTTGGAGGAAACTGAGATAAAAATGCGGCTTTGTGTTCTGGTGTTTTTTTTTTCGAATTTGTATGCCGTTTGACTCGTACACCCAACACTACAACCGCGTTCTTCTTCCCCCCCCCCCCCCCCCCCAGATCCGTCCTAGATTTTTCGGAGTAAAGCCCGTGCTTGTATAGTTTTCGCCCCTGCTCGGAATTCGATTCTCGCCATAGCTGGAGTACGAACATCTCCCACCTGTGTAGGCTAACGCTCGGTAAATGTTTTATTAAGATAAAAGGAGAACGTTGGTATACATTCATCGGTAAAATCTCTCCGGACCGTGGGGAGGGTGCTCGGGAGCTAAGATATACTTCAATGTGTAAATGGCGAAAGTGTAACAACTCTCATAAGTTTGTAATTGTATCCACAAGTTAAATGCTATTTGACACTTGAACAAAGTTTTTCATTCATTCTTTTATTCGCCGTCAAATGTTTTGGAAAATTTCCTACTTTCTTCAGCATTCCGATCAATTTTAAATGTACTTCATTGCAATATTCCTCAGCTCTCTAAAATCAGAATGTAGTAAAAAGTACAGTCGCTATATCAAGATATGCAACCATTGTTTTTCGATTTTGTCCTTTAGAAATATTTGTTTACACAGAAAATTTCAAGGCATCACCGAGTCTCCTTCTAGATACAGTGAGTAACTCATGAACCAGTGCTCTTCAGAGGGCTGTGATGATGGACGCCATTACATTGGACTTGCACAGATGCTATCGTATCGGTTTTATCGGAGTTTCTTCTTTACTGTCTTTCGCCATTTCTTTTCAGGTCCGCGACTAAACGCAAGCGGTTTTCAAGTTGTTTGAGCTATCTTACATTTTTATCGCCGTAAGTTCTTACAGCCACTGTACAAGGGTAAGCCATAGTGCACCATTCGAAAAGCCAAGCTTGTGATTCCCTGCGAAATGTTGCTCGCCACATCATATAGGTTCTTTTCGCTTTTTTCACGCCAGAATTTGACTTTCAGGTCGCACATAAAGTCAGGAAGTGCATGGCTGCGCGGTCGAACGCGAGCCAGCTCCAACTCTTGCTGGTGTGCCACGTGTTGTTTTTGAGGGGAGGAGGTATCGTAATTGAGTCTCAGCTGACGGGAGGTTCGACGCCAAACAATTCATCAATGCCATCAGGAAATGAAAGTTTCTCAAATGTTTCATGCTGTAGAAATAAGTGTTCTGCTAACTGCGCGGGATCGGTGATGGGAACCTGAGAATAAAATACAAAAAAATCCTTATCAGAATGTGTCGTTGCGGCCCATTACCCCCCGGGGGATTATGGACAAGAAGTGAAAAGAAGTAGAGTCAGTATTCACAGTACAGAGAAGGTAGAAGAAGGGATAGGCTGGGTTTGTATGTGTGCATTTTGGGGGGAGGGGAGGAGAGGGGAGGGGGGAGGGTATGAGTCTCCCCACAAGGCATCAACAAGGAGGATCTTTATCACAACTTTGACGGTGGAAAACATTTGCGCTTTAGTATCACTTATAATTAACTGCTTTGTTTCAAATTTCCAGGTTTCTTGACGAGAATTTAAAGTAAAAAAACAACTGCAACTCAGGAGTTTTCTATGGACTTCACTTACACCAGTTTGAAATGACTTGAAGAAATCTAAGTTGAATCTAGGACTCAGACTGACTCATCTGACCCCACTACCAGAGCTTATTCCAGTTTCTGCAAAATGAACGAATTAGGAGGCTTTCTATTTCTCCCTGACGTGGGATGGTAGACCACTGCAAAAACCTAAAACTATACAAACCTTTAACTCCAAGAGGTCTTCTACTTTTCTTTCTTTCGAGGAATACTCCCGTAACATATAGGAAGTACCAGCCTTGTTAAAAGACAAAGAAAAACGATGAAAATGTAGCCTCAAAGTCATTTGTATAGTATTTATTTCAAAGAGATCTTATTGCCCCTCTGAATTCAGCACACAAAATTTTGCAATCTATTAGCAATAATTAATATACGAAGCACATTACCGGGAAAAAAGTTTCAAACTGTAGATTTTGAGTAAGGCTCTGGAAGGTTGTGAATAATAAGTGAGCGTTCCGGCTACAACTGTATATGCTGTACCTTGTGATATATTCTTGTGTCGTTGATCCTAACAAGGACTCCATCAACTCTTAGGAAAAATCTCAGAAGTAAAAAGAAGCCACCCTGCATGACACGCTGAAATCAAAGTGAAAGTAAATGTTACTAGTCAGGCTTTAGTGCGCATTTTCTGGAACAAACTAGTTGCGATGAGCCCAAAGAATGTCTGCAAAGGAGGCTAACCATTGAGTAGTTGTAAGGGTTTTTCCAAAGTCAGCAAAACCATCTGTTCTATAACTTTTTACTGTTAATGGCCAGGTCCATTAGACTTGTAACCAAAATTTCTGCATTTTCAGAGTTTCATGTTACAGGTAAGCACTAGTGATGTGCAGACCTGGTAATCTATACCGCCTCGAAAATAATCTGAGATTTTTCCGAAAAGACCAAGATGGCCCAGGGGATCTTTGCTGAAACTTTGAGACTCTCTAACAAAACAAGAATACGATGATAAATCAAGACAAATATGCAGGTTCAACTCGGTCAAATCACTGCGCACTGTAGTACATAATAACTACCGGTAGTAATAATTACCATTTTCACATTTAATTTTGCAATTCCATTATCTGCTAGTTCATCCTCATACAAAATAATGTCTTCATAGAAAAAGATCTTCTCTTTAACTTTCAGCTGTTCTAGATCTATCCTCTCTTTGGTTGATTCAACCTGAATATACATGTAGGAAGAACTATGTTAGTAGTTAAAAATATGCACTTGGATCAAGGTAGCTCTTACACATTTAAAACCACAGAGACATTTTACAACATTAAACCCCTTATTCTCTTTCAAAGCAGGGAAACATATCCAAAAAGGTTGACACTAGAATTTTACAACTTAACATGTCTCAACACTTCTTTCTCCCAGAGTATCCCAGGCCATACTGCAACACCAGGCTCTCTAAAAGCTGACTGATACTCATAATTTACACTTCTGAGAGGGGGTGGGGAAGAGGCAGTGAGGGAGTAGCATCTTGCCAAAAATCACTGTGATCACAGCCAATGACTCATCCACAGTCCAGCATGATGCAATGTAAGCATAAGGTGGACTAAGTCGTGGGAAGTGTGGAAACTATCAAATACTCATTCAGATAATGACTACAAACATGATGTAAAATGAAATAAAGCAAAAAAGCCTTCAGCCACAGATACAGTACATGACAAATTTTCTGCTTGAACAGCCAACATGGCTTATTTTATGACACACCTAATACCTGGGTAAGAAATTTGGACTCCTGATGTTATAATTTTGATGAGTGTGGATGATGCAACAGCAACACTTAGAGTATCTTTGAAAGTAAAATATCCTTCATGTAGCCATGATTAGAATGGATACAGACATACCCTCATAATATTTTCTTCTTTTCCTATCAGTGTTCCCTTGTAATCTGTTGTGAATGTCCAGTCAAAAGGTTTAATCACTTCTTTAATATATTCTGAATCTTGCCTGCAAAATGGGTTGTTATACCATATGAGTAATTATGGTAGAAATGACTTTGCACACGAATTATTTTGATAATAATTCTACAGAGGTCTTTAATTATCCCTTGTTAGGTTCATTAAAATATCGACCAGTAGAAATTTTTTACTCTAGTTATTTATTTCCTAAAGTATTTTTGTGCCAATTTCATGAAATTCTAATGACTGGTTCTCAAGGAAAAGGCATTCAATCACCTATTGCAAGAAGATGATCAAACCTCCAGAGGAGGTGTCTCATTGAACTGGTGGCCCGCTGATTTTGAGAAGGCTGGGAACATTATCATTCATTAGAGGAAAAGACTGTTATGTATCTAATATAGTGTCAATCAAAATACATTTATGTTACCTCTTGCTTTGCCATTCCTCAGCCACAGCTACTTTCATGAGGTCATGCTTGTTGTCCACAAGTTTAAGAGCATCCAGTGCATTAAATTGAATCCCAAACCCTGCAGCATGATTAATCTGTAGCACATTCTCACCAAACACCATTTCAGGAAGAGATGGTAGCTCAAGTTCAGAAGACATTCTGTGAGAATAGGAAATACTTTAATTAAATATTAATATTTTTATCAAATTAGAAGAAGCAAAGACAAATCACATTTCTAAACAACTAGAAGATAGTTAAAAATGAATGTATGGAAAAAAAAAACCTTTCATGAAATTTAAAGGGTGCCTAATTTGAAGAATACGAATGATACATCTTCTCATATGAGAAAAACAAAATTAAGAATATCTGCAAACAACAGTAATCCAATCCACCAAATGATTTCAGAATTTTTTTACTTGAAAAATACTGCCTAAAATTGAAAAGTAACAACAAAAGTTGATTTCTGATATTTAAAGGGGCTCAGTCACGGTATTTTGAGTTATTTTGACCATCGACAAAATTACCTTTAAATTGAAGGAAACCTGAAAAAAATACTTCAGAGAGATAGGAAAACACTAAAGAGATAATAATAAACCATAAGGGAACAAGGATGGCTAAGGATGGAGAAGATTGACATGGATTACCAACAACGAAATTGAAAAATTTAGGCTAAATTTTTCAAACGGTTTAACCGTGACACAGCTCCTTTAAAACAAAACAGGTAGCACCTGTATACAAGCCAAGTGGCCCATCAGGACAGTGCTGATCTCCAGTTTCAGAAGCATGAAGGGACTAGTAGTATTTCTTCTCCCCTCTTGAGGGATGCTTAAAATTTGCTGGTACCTATTTATACACCCACATGGAGAGAAGCACTGTGAGAGTAAAGTGTCTTGCTCAAGAACAAAATGCAATGTCCCGGCCAGGGCTCGAACCCAGACGGCTTGATCCAGAGGCATACACACCATGAGGCCACTGTGCCTCAACAAAAACTAAAAGTATGGAAGCGCTACTATGTTTTGGTAGCTGGTATGTCGGTGGCAAACATGCAATTGATGTGAACAGGCCATAAGGATAAACTTCACAAATCAAGAAATCTGGGGTTAGGGTTTCAACTGATTATCTGTCAATATTGATGTCTGAAATATCAGTCAAACTGACAAGGAATTAAACAAACAATCAGTCAGTCAATCAGTCAGTCAGTCTGTCAATCAATCACTCGATTTAATGAG
Organism: Platygyra sinensis; assembly: GCA_019787425.1. NCBI lineage: Eukaryota > Metazoa > Cnidaria > Anthozoa > Scleractinia > Merulinidae > Platygyra > Platygyra sinensis. The sequence goes on along the minus strand of JAHPZR010003127.1, from coordinate 50,176 downwards.
TCAATCCATCGATTAACATTAATTAGTTAAGAATTTATACATATTAGCAGTGAATCAATCAATCATTCAATCACTCAGTCAGTCAATCAGTCAATCAATCAATCAATCTTTTATTTGCCCATTTCATTATAGTGTAAGTTACAGTATTTCATTAGAGTAGACTAAGGACTGGAACTCTCAGCAAACCCTTCTGGGCTTTTTGAGGACAGTCTCCATAGTTCAATGTTCTTCTTTGTAACTTATTTAATCTACATGGCTCTATGAATTTTTGTACATAAATTCAGTGTATTTTAAACATGAAGAATTCATCTCAATCAGTGCAATAGTACAGATCTTTATAATTTCGAATTTGTAAAAAAATATTGAGAATAGATATAATCATTAATTAGTCATTAATTCCCAAATTTGATTGATATTGCCAAGCAATAAGCTTAAATGTTTAGTGGTGCCGTGGGCTGGGCTAGAGAGCAATAATACTTTAGTGTCTCTCAAACTGGAGTTAAGCTTATATCCCATTCTGTGAGGATTTTTTATTTCTTCAAATACATGTACATGTACATGTACCAGCCTCACTGGGCGCAACAGGGACTGATGATGACCAGCAACTCAGCAAGGTAAATTTAAAAAGTGGTTTCTGATCTCAGTCTAGATTACCCGAGATCACTAGTAAATTATAGTAAGTCTTACTGTAGTAAGCTTATCAAGCTTAATTAAGTTCTTACCTCTCTACATCATCAGCTTTGAGAATGGCTCCTTTAGTGGTAGTTATTTTCCAAGGTCCAAAGCTAAAGGTTTCGGATTTTTTCATCCTTGATTGTGTAATTGAATTATTCTACCTAATAACATCAAAAATATTCACAAGACCTTCACAAGACCCTCCACAAATCTTTCCATAAATCTTTCCACAAATCCTTCCACAAGACTCTCTCTGTACAACACAAGCAACAGTAAGTTCAACACATCCAACACAATCCAACACGACTCATCCAACACAAAAGCAATTAACCTTGAGCCTGCACAAAGCGGTAACCCTTGTGCAAGACTGCGCACACGCATACATACTTTGTCATTGACCGCAATGGCAAATGCATGTGCCTCGCAGTTGCGAACATGGCGGACAACTTGACAGAAAAAGTGCGCGAAACTCTCGAGCAAACAGCGCTCGAAAAGCCTAAATACCAGGGAATCATGGCTTTTAAAACGGTTGAACATTTCGTGAACTTGTCCGATGAGAAATATGTCCCACCGAAATTCCCCTTTGAACTGCCCACATTTGACGGATCGTCGACCTCTTTTGGCGTGGAAATGCGAAAACATTTCTTACTTGACCTCGATAACTGGACGTTCTTAAATCATGGTGCTTTCGGCTGCGTCCTCAAAGATGCACTGGAAACAGCTTACAAATGGCAGTGTTACGTGGAGCGACAGCCGGTGCGATTTGTGGACAGGGAAATGTTACCACTTCTTGCTCATGTCAACCGGCGATTGGCAAAGTTTGTTGGTGCAGAAACCATTGACATCGTTCTGCTGCCGAATGCTACCGCTGCCATCAACACCGTGATTAAGTCAATTGACTGGCATTCAGGAGATACTGTATATTTCTTGAACACTTGTTATTATACCGTCAAAAAATTATTTAGACACGTCAGTAGTGAATATGGTAAGCAAAAACTTACTATCCAGGGTGCCGGCAATCATGCAGGGGGGAGGGGGATTGTGGGGGTAGGACACTTTTCTGAAAAAGTTTGGTTTGCTCGTCATCTCGCTTAGGGGTATAAATCCAGGCTTCTGGTCTCACTTCGGGTGTTCATGACGAAACACCACTCCTTTTAGTTGTCAAAGTATCTTTTAGGGTTCACTTGAGGGAATAATAAAAAACACTCAGTTATTTTCATTCTTTAGGCTCGATTTCCACTGGTCTCTCCAGTGTGATCTACGGGCACAAGCTCCTTTTCCTGAGCAGTGGAAGCCTATTCCATTTTCAGTGTTATCTTGAAGGCGCCAAATAAAACTCAAGTATCGCCCAACTTGGTCTCTTGTAGGAGTTTAATTTAAATTTTCCAACTAACATCCCCTGCCTTTTCATAGAGAGTCCCGAAGGGGTGCATCCTCATGCATCATCCTCAGCACCTCATGGCAGGGAGAGAACTAACTAACTGATGAACTGGCTGACTGACCGACCAAGTGACTGGCTGGATAACTGCCTGACTGACCAATCACAGTATACAGTGTGCAATCCATGCAAAATATAAACCAATGCCTTTTTACAATTTTGATATTGACTAGGGTCTAAGGCACAGATCACTTGCTTCCCTCTGAGGTCATATCCCAAATTGCGTTTGCAGACCAGGGTTTGTAACAAAGGCAAAACAATCTGCGTGATTTACTGCAAGGGCAAGGGGATCTTCTAAGGTAGGGAAATCAGGGTTTGAACTTGACCAACCCAGTGGGCCTTCCCTACCTAAATACATGTACCTGACAGTTTCTCCTCCTGGAAAGGAGGTATACAAAAAATTTTCAGGTTGTAAAAGTGACATTTTTTATGTTGGATCTAAAATACAGTTGTGTGCATTTGTTCACCAGGCCAACCATCACTCAGATCCAACTTGGGCTGCCCTCTGTATGCATTGCGTGCCTACAATTCTAATGATTTTATTACTTTTGTACTATATCCATGTACGCTAAGATGATTTTTTTTCTAGGTGTAATTCTACAGGAAACCACAGTTACGTTTCCTGCAAATAAGAAGGAAATTCTTGAAAAGATAGAGAATACTTTACAGACAGGTACAAGACTAGCTTGTTTTGGTCACATTCCTAGCAACTACCCTGTTATCATGCCAGTGGAAGAGATTGTGAAACTGTGCCACAGCAAAGGTGTGCCAGTTTTGATTGATGGAGCGCATGCACTTGGGAGCTTGCCTCTAAACCTGACAGGTCTTGAGGCTGATTATTATGTGGCTAATGCACACAAGTGGCTTGCATGCCCCAAGGTATTGTGTAATGTTGTGTGTTGTTTACTCTTTCCTATCGTAAAAATACAGTCATACACGTAGGACCAAGGGTTTACAAGACAAACGCAAAGAACGCTGCTCATGAAATCAAAAGGATTACCAAGTTTGAGATCACTGTTGCAACTGCTGTTTGTGTGAGGTATCTTGGCTGTTTGAAAATTTCCAAAGTTGTATTTTTCCCCCAACAAATTGTATAAATTGTTTTTTGTTTATTTTAATTTTCAAATGTTATGCAGTTTAATCCCGCTATTTTGAAATCTCGGGAAATGAAAAATAGTTCAAAATAGCAGGAAAAACAAATCTAAGGGAAATCGTTTACAGTTTAAAATAACGGAGATTTCTAAATAACTGAGTTTGAATTTGCGGGGTCCAACTGTAGTTAGTTCCTTCTAAACTAATTGAATGTCTTGAAGAAGTTATTTGATGCAGTAGTTATGGCATTAGTAATCAAGTGCATAATGGTTATTATTGTTTGGTGTCTTGGCAGGGCTGTGCCTTTCTGCATGTCTCTAAACAGCACCAGCCAATGATAAATCCCCTTGTTGTTTCAGCTGGTTTTGGTGCAGGATTCAACTCGCAGTTTATATGGACAGGTATGTAAACTGTGACACATACATGTATTACTATGTTGGTCATAAATAATTATTGGTTGAATGAAGTCGGCAGGTGTGATGTTTAAACATGTTAGTGTTGACATCAAGGGGAAGTGGTTAAGATGTTAAGTGATTTTTGTGTTTTCCTGACACCCACTAACCTAGAATCCTGTCAAACAAACAGTCCCCTTTTATTTGGTAGAACTAATGCAATGTGTACATGTGACAGCAGAAATTGGTTCCCTTCTACCTCATACTGACTGAATTCTGTCAAGATGAAGCCACCAGTAGTATGGCATAGATTTGTTAGTCCACTGCAGATTACCCAATCAATACTTTGTTATATTTTTGGTATGGTGTAATCTATCAACAACAATCCTTTCCATAACTACAGCTGTACCCTCCTTTGGGTAACCACACCCTACAAACAAATGATACTCCTGGATTCAAACCAGGTACATTTTTTATTTTTTTGTGGTGTTCTGGATAGAAAATTGCCTTCAGGTGTAAGGTGTGCCAGTCAAGAATAGTGACCCTGTCCAGTGTTGAAACCCACACAGGCTGTTCTGAAGTTCGTCATGCTAACAATTAGGTCAGCTTGTGGCAGTTTTTTTGAAAAGGAAAGCCTGCGAGCAGGTTCACCTTTTGAGTCACACGCGCAAGCGACAAAGAGCAAATCCAACGTGAAAGTGTTGAATATGGGTTTTATTTTATTTACAGGTCTGAGAGACTACAGTCCATACTTGGCTTTAATCACTGGTAAGAGGACAGTAAAATTGTTGTCCTTATGCTTAAATTTATTTCCCTCACAATTTATTTAAACCTAGCAGCATCAGTAGTCTAGTGCAGTTGTCCAAGTAGTTGCAAAAAGAACTGTTGAGATGTTTTGTCAGTCAAGACAACTTCTCATTGCTCCCGTTTGGCTAAAGGTGTCGGTTTGGTTGGCTTAGATTTTGCAAATGAAATTATGTCCTTGATTGGTTTTTACAGAGTTAAAGTCAAGGGTTGGGTCCTACTCGCGGTATACTAATACCAAGTCTATTGTCCTCAGTTTTAGATTTCTGGGAAGCCGTGGACCCCGAGCGAATTCGCCAATACAATAACACCTTGGCCAAAAAAGCTGCGTCTATGTTAGCAGAAAGTTGGAGCACAGGCCTGCTGTCTCATGCAGACATGTTTGGACCAATGGTTCTGATTCGTCTTCCCGAAGTCCTGCTGGACTGTGTCACTCAGGGTGGACAGGAGGAAGCTATCAAGGCTCACGCGGAAATGGTACAAGCCAAGCTGCATTACGAGTTCAGTATTGAAGTGCCTGTCAAGTTAATACAGGGAAAACTTCACACTAGAATCTCAGCTCATGTGTATAACCAGCTGAGTGATTACACCAAGTTATGCAATGCCATTCTTACCATGGCGGATGACGCCCTTAACAATCCATTAGCATATGACTCGTATAAGCACTATAGGTAGTACGTACTCGGGGACTGTGATGTGACGCTATATATTAGGGAGTTTTAACAAACCACGACGGCGACGGCAACGAGAACGTCGCCAAACTAAAGGTTTAATGAGCAGAACAATAGCTGTGCACGTGCGTTTTGAATCTTGGTACATTTCTTTGCCGTCCTCTCCAAAACAATAACGTGAATTGACGAAGTTCAACGTATTTTGGAGAACGCGAACCGCAATGGCTAATTTTTCGCATCTCCTTTCCGAATAAAACGCTTTCGGTGCATGTTTAGCCTGAGCAAGTTTTTAGACCGACAGGTGTACTGAACGGATCTACACAGCTGTGACATTCAGAGGTAAAATATGAATACAATTTTTACAAGGCTTCATCCCCGCCGTGGCCGTCTTCATTGCTAAAACTCGCTATTATCAAGTGTGAGAGACTGAGAATGAGAATTAATCGAAAGCACTTGTTGCTTGGGGACTTAATACATGTTACAATACAGGAGACTGAAAACAAGTAATATAAAACGCAAGCACCACTTGCTTGATATCATGGCAAGTTTCATGTCTTTTACATATCCAGGAGTTTACTCTATTGATTGAATCAGTAACAACGAGTAACAATTACATCATATATACAAGGCTATTTTACGCATTTAATAAATCACGTATGGGCGGTTGATAACGAGTGTCAGCGATAAGTTACATATATCCGTGAGCGATTCTACATTTTAACAAGTGCGGGGGACTAAGAATAGGTATCAATTATATTTTTTTTTTACAATAAATAAATGACTGACTGACTGACCAACTGGCTGACTGAATCAATCAATCAATCAATCAATCAATCAATCAATCAATCAATCAATCAATCAATCAATCAATCAATCAATCAATCAATCAATCAATCAATCAATCAATCAATCAATCTATCTATCTATCTATCTATCTATCTATCTATCTATCTATCTATCTATCTATCTATCTATCTATCTATCAATCAATCAATCAATCAATAAATTCACAATATTAGAAGAGGAAGTAGCATCAGTCTTGTTCTATCCTATCTTGTTCTATCCTGTTCGAATTGGAATTTGGAGATGTTTTTGTGGAGGGAGAAAAACCGGAGAACCCGGAGAAAAACCCTGGGAGTAAGGAGAGAACCAGTGAACTCAACCAACAGCTACATCCGGCACCGGGCCGGAATCGAACCCAGGCCACATTGGTGGGAGGCGAGCGCTCTTGCCACTGCACCATCCGTGCTTCTCATAAATCCTTGAGTTTCTCTATATCGGTTATCAAGTGTGGAGATTGAAAGAGTTTTTAAATCCCAGGGGAGAGTTCGGAAAAGTGTTCAGAAACCGAAACAACGTAAAGTTTTGAAAGTAACCACCCTCGTGCCTTTGCTATTTGGCAGCCGTATTTCCTTTTGCTACTGCAGGGTAGCTTTTGCACTGTGAGACGATCCAGCTTGATAAAATTGCGGTTACTGTAATATTCGGTTATTTTTGTTCTCGATATATAAAAGGTAATGGAAGTCAGGGAAATCCTCCATAACGTAACACATGTAGGCCACTCCCGGTCAGAATTTGTGTTCTTTAGATTCTCGCGAAGAAGATCAGCAGGTGGTGCATTCGAAAGGGTTAGTTGGAAATCAAGCGGTTCAATATTTTTGTTAAAGGAACCAGTGTCGAATAAGTGGAATTATTAAAAACTGGATCATTGGATAAAGCAATTCGAGAGTTTTCATTGGCTTAGCCATCATGGTATATGAGCCATTATACCATGATCTACAAAAATGGCGAGCGTATGCGTGATTTTTTGGGTCTTTTTGTTTTTATTGTAGTCTAGTTTTCTATATTTTGGGGGCGTTTTTAATAAAACAATTATTCTACTGGCGCTTGTTGGATATGAGATGATTATAGCCACACTATGGCAATAAGGTGTAAACTTTAATGTTTGATTAATTAATTAATTCCAATTAATTAATTGGCCTTGTTTTGACGGGGTGGGAAAGGTACCTGTGATTGCTACGCAAAACGAACATTTCTTGCATAACTTTTACTAAAACATCACAAAACCATACATGGTGCAAATATTCTCTTGTTATCCTAGTGGTACCATTCTCTTAAGAACAAAAGCAATTTGCTCGAAGCGCATGCGCATATTGATTAGCAATAGTGTTAACAATATACACAATTATACATGAACAATAAGATAGTGCTTTTTCTTGTGGTAGAACACAACATGTAAGACGCATGCGCTCTAGCACTGTCAGCAAGATGCAATCCGTTCTCGAGTTCAGATTCATGCGTGTGATACCACACTCTCGTCTGAACGGGCGATAGCAGTTATAATCCAGGTAATATGAGGTCTCCCTTTTAGTGCAAAGAACGCTTTTGTGACAGCGTATCTTTTGGAATCATCCCTGGTTTGGCTCAAAAATGTCGTGTGCTGTTGTCAAACTATTTCGTGTTTGCTAAGTTTTAAAGAGGGAAACGAATGGATCTTCTCAGCTGCTTGTTTATTTTCTCCCCTATGAAAGTGAACAAGAAGTTCACAAATGTATTCACCCGAAACATTTCCGAGATAGCAGCATTGAGATTGGTAATGTCGTGGCAAAAGAAATTTGCTGCAGACAATGTGGCACTTACGGGAACCGCATATAAATTTAGTCAGTCTTTCAGGGGACTCGCCGATGTAGGTCAATTTGAAACGCTTCTCGGTAATCGATATCATTGTGTATTTTGAACTGGTTTACTGTTAACACCAGGCAACGGTGGCAACCTAATAAGAACGTGCTATTCTGAGACACGACATGACTATTTGATAATTAAATTAGTAATTGCAATTGTTTATCGATGATATGAAAATTTGCCTCTTGAATGGAACAAAATCATTCCTCTTCCATTTTTTTTCATAAGTTAGTATTATTATTTCATTTTTCTCTAGCTGGAAAAAAGCGCGCATATCATATCATGTTTTTGAGAGAACAAGGGTGTTATGTTATAAACTTTGCGAGGAAAACAAGAGAATCAAGTTACAAATGTTGGCGTTGAAAAAATAAAATTGTCACGTTTGCTATTTCAACGTACTAATGAATTTAAAATAACGAAATTCAACGTAAAACACCACGATAAAATTTAAAATTGTCTTGACAAACAGTAATTGTAAGGTTTTTTTGAGCCTTGAACTAACAAGTTACATACAGGCAGCAGATGACTCAAAACGCACTGACAGTCCTGCATAACACTCTGTACTATCTGAGATGACCCTTCTGAGATTGTCTCACTAGTTTAGTGCAGAGTGCACTAATGGGTTGGCTAAGGGGGATCCTGTTTGCCTAACTGAGCACTAAGGCAATAAGGTGGAAAGTTAAATGTTTGTATATTATGGCGAAATTCGTGATCAATAACAGGACAGACTCATTAAAAACTGACGTCAATTTGTTAAGTTGAGTTCAGATTCACGCGTGCGATACCAAACCCGTCAGAAAGGGCGATAGCAGTTATATTTCAGGTAATATCAGTTCTCCCTTTTTAGCACAAAGAACGCTTTTGTGATAGCTAATCTTTTGGAATCATCCCTAGCTGGGCTAAAGAAATATCGCGTGCTGTTTTCAAACGGAACAACGGCCGGTGGCCCCTGACTATTTGGTAATTAAATTAGTAATTGTTTATCGATGACATGAAAATTTGTCTCTTGAATGAAACAAAATCATTCCTCTTCCATTTTTTCAAAAGTTAAAAACATTATTTCATTTTTCTCCAGCAAGAAAAAAAGCGAGCACATCTTCCTTTGCATGTTTTTGAGAAAACAAGGGTATCATGTTACAAACGTTGGGAGGAAAACAAAAGTATCAAGTTACAAATTTTGGCGTTGAAAAAATAAAATTATCACGTTTGCTAGTTTCTACGTATTAATTTAATTAATTTAAAATGAACAAAATTCAACGTAAAATCTAAAACCGTCTTGACAAATAGTAATTGTAAGTTATTTTTGGGCCTTGAACTAACAAGTTACATACAGCCGGGGGCAGCAGGTGACTCCAAAACGTACTGACAGTCCTGCATAACACTCTGCACTATCTGAGATTCTCTCACTAGTCTGGTTTTGGCGACACTGTAGTGGTGTCAAGTTGTAAAAGTAAGGAAGTGTGACATTTGGTTACACTCATTGAGAGCTAATAGCTTCCCCATCGTGCACCTGTCATCAGTCATTTTGCTGAATCACCTGCTCATATAATATTCCCATTTTATTCCATCTTTTATATAAATGCAAAACTTCAAAACTACGGTCTTTCACAACAGGAAGTCGCAGACTGTAGGTGGTTAAAGAGCTAGATGGTGGTATAGAAAACCGCTTGTATCACAACCAAAAGTAGCTTTATTAGTCAGAGCTTCCACAAGACAGAACAATGGTGCATTGTGTTCACTGTCTTTTAAAATTGCTTAGGCCAAAATCGTAGCATCGCTGTAGATGATCATAACCTAAAGATATTATATTAACAGTTTGCTAATTTTTTGATGGAGAACGGCCAAGTCAAGGAGACTACAGAACAATTACCAAATTCGGACTTGTGCGAAGCTGAAAAACTCAAAGTCCGTGGCGGTCCCGCTCTGCTCGAAGCTATGCGAGATGGAATTTTAAACCTTGTGAATGAGGCACGTGGGAAAAAAGATGGCACGAAAGGTGTCGACAAACTAAACGAGGCTGGCCTCGCTCCACTTCATAAAGCGGTGCAAAATGACCAGACCGAAAGTGTTAAGTCTTTGCTAGATCAAGGAGCAGACATCGATGTTCAGACGGGAGAGGACAAGTTCACACCGTTGCACATCGCTGCTAGGTAAGATTATTTTTTTGAGGCAAGATACGTAATATTTTAGGCAAGTTGTCACCCCCTCATTTGTGCTTTTCGATGTACGAAAATTTCGCTTTTTGAAATGTTTAAATGGTTTCAAAATGCGCCCATAATTCAATACTGAGTGTTGCAGGAGATTATGAAGTGCTAACAAGGAAAAACAAAAAAGCAGAAGGAGGAATCTTGGATATAAATGCGTATGAGTGAGTGGGAATAATGATTCTGGAAGACTTGTCGATGAATTAGTTGCATGCACAAAAAAGTTGAAAACCTCCATCAAGATGTAGTACAAATTGAAAGGCTTAAGGTAGTGAAAATAAATAAATGTCGCAGCAAATATATACCGTGGTCAAAATTAGGATAAATAAGAACTGAGTTTACTTAGTGAATAATTGTGACTTAGTTAGCTTTCAAATACGGTAAGCAAATTGCATTGTTAGTAATATGAGTATCCCGCTCAGTGCAATTTGCATTTTAGGGAGAACTCGAGTTACTGCAGAGCGTTTTTTAAGTGGGCAAAACAAGAGAGTGAGAGGGAAAATTGTGGGGAAGAAATGATGCCCATGACGAGAAGAAATATTCGAAGCATTTGATGACAAAATTCTACAAGTAATTTCATTAGTGATGTTGTCAGTGAAGCAGCTGGTCCTCACTGTTTTCTCGCGAATCCGGTAAATTTGCGCCTCTGTCCAAAACGCTAAAATGAAATAATCTGGCTGATGTTCGTAAACCACTGGGAAATGGGAAAAAATGCATTCATGCATAATGAACAGAGGGCCCGAGAATAACCTGCATGGTAATTTGGTACAGTCCACCTGTTAATTTGGCAGAGTAAAAATCGTTTTTATTGTTCTGAAACTGGTAGTCGTGGCTCGATGAAACAGATATGCTGGCCAGCCCTTCCACCACTTTGTTGCCATAAATTTCTGACAGCTGTGCTGTCGTCGTTAATTGTGGAGGCAACAGTTTTTAAACAGAAGAGTGTTCCCCAAACTTCGCCTTTAGCTTATCATGGACTGTCATGATAAGTGGTGCAGTTGGAGCTAATTCTCAGAGCTTGATTTTAAAATCTTGAACTTCCTCCAGCATTGTGTCCTCCATAGCAAAGCTCGAATCAAGACTGGGAGACTGAGAACAAGTTTTAATCATTAGCACCAGATGCTTGGCAGTAATTTTCATCTACCTCCGTGTTTTGTCTGATCAGTTATCAAGTGTGGAGACTGGAAGCGAGTATAAGTACGGACAAGCTAGTGTTCAGATTCCAAACGGCAGTCACTCACTCGCTCAATCTTCTTCGTTACTGAAGGGACATAGGTCACCCGCTAGTGCCCGGCACCTGGCCGAGCTAAGAACCTCCCTTTGAACGCGTACCTGTTAGCAGTCAATTAGCTGAATCACCTGCTCATATAATATTCCCATTTTGTTCCATCTTTTATATAAATGCAATCCATCTATTGTTAGTATGTCGGCTTGTTTGAGGTCCATCTATTGTTAGTAAAATCGAACTAGTGGTCTATTATCAATGCTGCGTTCTGATTGGTTGAGCTACTAGTAGGCTACTTGTTATGGCCCACTAGTAGCGAAAAGCGCCGGCTATGAAAACCAAAACAATGGCGGCTGAATCGCTTTAACTAGCGAAAGATGTTTTGTCTCGATATTTTTTTGACCAACTAGTTGGATTTTACGTAAACAATTATTCTTCTCGCCCTCATGGCCTCTGAGTCAATAGCCCATTCGGCCTTCGGTCTCATGGGCTATTGACTCAGAGCCCATTGGGGCTCGAGGAATAATTGTTAATTAGTCTGTTAGTCGGTCTGTTTGAGGTCCGTTTGTTGTGGATAAGTGATCTAGCTTTTGTAAGGTGCCGGAAGCGTTTCTTGTTCAGGAATGTCTAGAAAAAGGTATCCTATTGACATGGATTTGCTCATGCCTAGCCCAGGCGGCTTTACAAGTACTTTCATGATAACTGAAAATGCTCCTGCATCACCCTTACGTAGTAACATTATCTCCAAAAGGCTTCTGTGGTCTTTGTGGTCTATAATCATTTATCCTCTCTCGGCCATAGACTCTTTGCATAAATGAGCCCTCAATCTGAACGACAACATACGTGTTACATCCTTAGCCTCGTACTCGTTTTTCCAGAAACAAAAAAAAAGGACCTGAATGCGAGGCTTGAGATATAGTGTAAGTACTTTTATTCAAATTTAGGCGCCATTTTTGGGTATATACCATCAAGAAGATAGATCGAGTCAGCAAGACTCGTTTTTTGTTTTTAATGTTCCATGAACACGCAGTTCTTGCACGAATAATTAATTTCTCATGTCACGATGTGGTTTCACTTCCACTTATTCTTAGATCGAGACAGAAGTGACCCTTAAGGATTACATTTTTCACTCATTGGACATCTAAACTTCGTTGTCGTTTTTGTTAGATTCAACTGCGTGGAAACCGCCAAGTTGCTTATAGAGAGGGATGCAAACCCTGGTTTAGTATCAACCAATGGCAGCACCGCATTACACTTTGCAGCGCACCGAGGCAATGACCAAGTGGCAGAACTTCTTATTCATCATGCCAAAATTGACGTCGACTCGAAGGACTCCGCCCACATGACTCCACTTCATCTGGCCTGTGTCAGTGGAAATACTGCCATTTCAAAGATGCTTCTGGACCGAGGAGCGGACATAAGAGCTAAATCCACAGAGCTTATGACTCCTCTTCATACTGCCGTATACAATGGGAACAGTGAAGTCGCTGCCATGATTTTGGAAGCGGGTGTGTGGCCTCTTCAGAATGCTATATTAGCAAATAACTCAGTTATAGTACTGGTTGCCTCACGTGGCCTCATGCTTAGTGCGCTCGTTGCCGGATCGAGCGGTCCTGGTTCGAGCCCTGGTGGGGGACATTGTGCTGCCTTGGGGGAAAAGACACTTAACTTTCACAGTGCCTCTCTCCACCCAGGTGTACACGTGGGTACCGGCAAATTTAATGCCGGGGGTAACGGGGGGGGGGGGGGGGGGGAAAGGGTTACTCCAATAAATTTCGGACAGGTGTGTGCCGCGAGGGGTCGTAAACCCTCACCCTATTTAAGGATGAAGCGACGAAATTGATACCCCATTTAAGGCCCAAACCCGAAAAATGACATCCTATGCAAGGGAAAAACAAAAACTAAAAATAGCTTGAAGGGGTCAACTTCATTTCGATTCTGTAAGATTACTGGAAGTTAACATGAAGCATAGTATAGTAGACTGAGCCTACTTTAACTGGGTATTTACGCATTGCTCTTTTAGCTGATACAATTTAGGTACCCTATCTTAGAATCACAACCGGGAACACTATGCCAACATAGGCAAAAATGATACCCTATTTAGGGATCGAGAATCTCAAACACCATACCCTATCCCGCGGCACTTACCTATATAACCCATATATGGGAGTACCCCTCCCCCCCGGGATGCTTTCATGATAGCATTTAGTATCTAACGAGGCAGTGGATTGTCTATGTAGGATAAAATGATATTTGTTGGTGAATGATTCTATATGCCACCATTAAAACACTGTTTGAAAGGTACCATCTTCGTCTACTCACCATTTTTTTTTTACTCCTGCTTTTAGCCACTGAGGCAAGGAAGGAAAATAGAGAGTTGTTTGACGATCGAGACGTGGGTTGCAATACGGTTCTTCATCTGGCAGCGGGAACAAATGATCTGAAGACGGCGCAAGCGTGTCTTGAGAACGGTGCGGACATAAACGCGGTCAACTCTAACATGGAGACGCCACTCTATGTGGCAACAGTGAAAGGAAATTTGCAAATGGTTGAGTTGTTGGCCCAGAAAGGAGCTGATATGAATGTCAAGAGCGCAGACTTCAAATCTGTCCTTCATAAGTAAATATTCATTCTCCAATTCCTATCACTATTACCAATTGCTTTAGAAACACCGGTCATAATTCAAGTAATCAAATGCGAATACAATGTGGTGGGACGATGTGAAACCTTTTAAACGAATCCACATGAAATACAGACCTACACTTCTGCTTTTTTTTGCATGAGCGTAAGAGGCCTCTCTAAACAAGTTGCGATGAGACAAAATTCCAAGAAACACAACTGTGCCTATCTGCAGATCTAAAAAAATGGCGACCGATTTAGAAACGAAGGAGCACCGAAGGGGGAGGCTTTTAAGAGAGGTTCGGGGCCATGCGTTTTCAGGGAATAGTTTTGACTTTAACTCCCTGTAAAGTCCCGTTTCCTTGATTTCTAAGTCATTCTGAGAAATCTGACTAGTTTCCAGGGTTGTCGGTATGATTTCGCGCCTGATGCAGTACTTAGGTATTTACAATTACTAATGGATTTCATTAATACGCTCCTGCATGTTCAGGGCGGCTTTGTTTAACAGGGATGACATCATTTCGTTTCTCCTTGACCATCGCGTGCCCATTGATACACGTGATGCACAGAACAGCACACCTTTCCTGGACGCTGTAGCAGCCGGCCAGACCAAATGTGCTCGGCTTCTTCTCCAGAGAGGAGCTAACATTAAGGCGAGTGATCTTCACATGAAGAACTGCATTCACATGGCGGTTGAGAACGAATATCTGGATACACTGCGCATGCTCCTAAAGGAAAGTTCTGGTTTCTCTGTTTTGTGGAACCTCTATAGACCTGACTTCAAAGAGAGAGTTCCTTTGCATTATGCTGCAATGGTAAAAGATGTCAGGGTACGTTAAAATTCCAATGTCAGTTTTAAAAACACAGTACTGCCTTTCTCGCTGCGTGCTGATATTCCAAACTATATTACGAGTTTAGAAGTAGCTGCAGCGACTAAAAATATCCCGCGATTCCCACATTTAGACATGGCACTTGTACTATTGCATCCCTCGTAATCCACACCGAGGGACTATTGTGCTTGTAACCTATGTGACGTCATTTTTATTTCTATAACAAGGATTAGAAACAGTGAGATAAATTGGGCAGAGACACATCATTTAAGATGGCTCGCTCGGATTTTGAATAAACGATATCGTTCAACTTCGAGCGACTAGAGCACCACCATTATCAATCCAACAGAAAATGAAGCGTTACTGGTATGCTAGAGAAAGATGAGGGTTTGAAATGGGGTACATTGCACCAGGCTCTGAGTTACCATATTACCAAAATGACGCCATACCCCATTTTACATAAAACCGAATAATTTGCCTTCAGGGACAATTTTAGAAAAATTTACGTCGGGACCTCGGAGTTGACATAATTGACACATTTTAAGGTTGCTAATTTTCAGTGTCAACTCAGGAAAATATTGCGCTGATTTTCACTCATGTTGTTTGTTGCCTTAAATATAATTGTCTTTTGTCTCGAGTCACCATGCCATTCCACATTTCTCTATGTCATGAATTCATAAAAAGCGCAATTGTTTTCCGGCGATTTTCTTGTTGGCTTGTGTTTAACATAAAGAAGAAATGAAGGCATAGCGATTGTCTGCTTGCCCTCACCGCTTACCCTCGGCGTGGCTGCGTTAACACGTGATGAGTGAAATATGTTTTCTTGTTACTGTAGTGCTAGCTCGACAAATTCAGTTCCCGGTGAAATTGTCCCCATTTGAAACTTTTATCTGACTTTAGCACACCGGTAACGTTTGACTTTCTGTCAGATTGATAATGGTGGTGCTCTAGTCGCTCAAAGTTGAATGATATCGTTACTCAAAAATCAGATTGAGCCATCTTAAGCCTATAAACTTCTACTTTGAAAGTCGAGGAAAACATTGACCTTCATCTGCGATGCATTTTTAAGCAATTGCATTTAGTTTAATTATGTCAACTTTCAGGCGAAAATCTCTCTAATGCACACGATGAACATTAAACACCAGAAAAACCTTGCAAAATAACAAAAACGCCAAATAATGATCAGCGCTAGACATCTCTAGCATTTTATTTGTAGTGGAGATTAAAATTATTGCGCTAGCTTCCGGATCGAACGGTCTGGGTTCGAGCCCTGAACGCGGGGACACTTTGTTGTGTTCTCGGTGAAGTCATCTGAATCTCGAGGTACCTCTCTCCTCCCAGGTGTATAAATAGGTACCGGCGAAGTTTAATGCTGGGGGTAACCCTGCGTTTGACTAGCATCCCTGGAGGGGAGTAAAAATACTTCTAGTCCCTTCATGATACGAAACCGGAGTTTGTAAGCACCGACCTGATGGACCACTTGGCTTGTAGTATGCAGACTTTACCCTTACCTTTCTCTCAGACTATGCCATTACTTCAGTTTATCTTTTTTTCGGCTCGTGAGCGGGCGGAATGCAACAAATCCTGCAATCTGATTGGTTCCTGGCGCGGGCGGAATTCTCTCATACGGACCGCTACAGCGGGCGGAATCCATCGAGTTGATCTATTTTCGTGAATGAATTAGCGGTTATCGTCAATCATTCGCCCTTTTTTCACTTCCAAGGACGATTAATTAACGCAAGTTTAGCTCTATTCACCTTTAGATGGCAAGGAAAGTTACTGTAAGTAAATTCAATTGAAGTTTTTGAAGTTCTGAGAGTTTGTTTGGTTGTTTGTTGCTCGGCGCTGTAATGGCGCGTAATCCTGTGTGTCTCTCTGTTCAATTTTAAGTAAAAACTGAGTCAATTTCAGTCGAGTTTCCCTCTCTAATCGTTGCTGTACTTCAGAGAATTGCTGTGGAGTACACTTAACGAATTTTCTCGTTATCTGCTACTCAATTTACGGTAGAAAAGTCTAATTCAGTCGAGTGATTCCCAATGATCGACAAAAACTGTTTTTGTAGTACAACTTCAAACTTTGAACAAAAAATTCACACCTGGAAAACAATTTTGGAGACCTTAACTAGGGAACTAAATGCACTAACATAAAGTAGTTCGAATTAATTCGAATTCTGTTCTTTAATACATCTTTCTTCGTATAGTATCTGATTTACTCGTTCTTTCGCTCGTTAGATTTTTTGCGAATGGTTTGTAGAGGGCGCGTAAGCCGATTCAATGGCAAAGTTACGTAAACAAACGCACGTGTAAGTCAGTTTACGGCAAGAAAAAAAAGATAAAAATGTTATTGGCCGGCTCAGGGTCGGTCCGTATAGGGAAAAACTGTGACCTCGGGCTTGAAAATGCTGCCCGAGGCCGCAGGCCGAGGGCAGCATTTTCAAGACCTCGGTCACAGTTTTTCCCTATACGGACCTCCCAGCCGGCCAATAACATATATTTATTTTTCTAAAGCAAGTCATCTTGCTTCCCATATTTTGCATACTCAGATAATGAATGCACTTTTGGACAACCACACACGCTTCACATTCCATGACGAGGCCCAACAAACCCCTCTGCACCTTGCTGCTTACTGTGGAAGGTACGAACAGGTGGATGTGCTGGCGCGACGAGTCGCCTCCGGACTGAATGAACGAGATGAGCAAGGACGGACACCGCTTCACAATGCAGTCATGAATGGACACAGGTAAACTTGCTTGATAAATGTTGGATCTTGGAAAAATAGGGGTAGACAGCATGCAGGCAGACAAAAACCTAGACTAGTATAAATAAGCCCACAACTGCTATTTTAAGGTATTGTACAAGTTAGAGAAACTGAAACCTTTATTAAGTATACTACCGTGAAGAGAAATGATAACCATGGTGATGACGATGATGGTAATGACAATGACAATGATGATGACGATAACAGAGACTATGACGATCACAATGACGATGATGATGATGATGATAATGATGATGACGATGATACATGACTGACTAGAGAATACAATGTATTTAAGACACCGTGTACAGCGTATCGGGCCGGGTTGTTCGAAACCCCAATAACGCAAACTCATAATTAAAAGGTTAATATTTTTTCTCGCATAACAATGTAACTTTTGTTTTGTTTTGGCAGTAGTTTGAGATTACTGAGAATCAAAACTGAGGGTCAAACTATTAACAGAAAACCTCACCGAAAAGTCACCGGCAAACTGTCATTAAAACCCTCGCTAATCCTGGGTTAGCTAAGTCGGGTTTCAGCCCTTCCCTAAATGCAAAGCCTAATTAGACTTTTTTAAATTAAAAATCTTAATTAAAAATCTTAACAAAAATAATCTTGTTCCTATATCAAATTGAAGGCTTAAGCCGTCGACTACTTTTGAAAAAAATATTTTTGCTTCAACTGTCATGCATGCATTTCGGAAATTCAAATCCTAAACTCACAGTTTACGTAGGCCTTAGAGATATTTCAATGTTTAAGAAGCCTCTGCGTGAAAGGAGCTTAATCACTTTATTTTCAATTGGTCATTACAAAATTACCTGAGAATTGTTGGAAATCTAAAAATATTAGTTTACTAAGATGGAAAAAACAGCAGAGATAATAATAAACCTCAAAGGACCAACGATGGTTAGAGATGGACAAGATCAACAAAGATTACAAACGACGAACTAGAACACAATTTACGCTAAACGTCTCATTAAACTAGTCTTTTCAAATTGAAGTTGATAAAAGCCTCTCTGAAACGCTTAAAGGAAATCCCTTATCCAACATTCAGGAAAACTTGCTCCATTCTACTGAAACTCGGTGCTGACGCATGTAGCAAGGATAACAACCACTGGACGCCGTTGATGTGGGCGTCAAAGCTGAGCCGGGTGAAGGCATGTCAAGAGCTACTGAATGTCAAAGTACCGCTGGATGACGTAAACAGGGATGGGGACACCGCATTGCACATTGCCTGTCGGCAGGATCACGTGACCATTGTAAACATGCTGTTAACACATGGCGCAAGTTTGAATGCTTGTAACAGGCAAAGTCTCACGTGCTTAGAGACAGCCGCCCAGGCAGGAAACAGTGAGGTGGTGTTGGCAATGGTCACACATCCAAGGTAAAGTTGAGCTGTGCTCTTTGGACAAATCATGGCGAGGTCCATGGGCGAGGTCCATAAATTCTCACATAAAGAACGAGGCCAATATCCAGCCATCTTAACCGACAAAGTTTTGTTAATAAAAGATTTATTGCTGACGTGGTCTTCGGGGAAATTTCTATCGCGGGACACAGCGGGTGATGTCGAACGGGAAAGACAGCGATATCTTGCCCGCACGGGCAACTTTTAGGTTTTTTTCTGTTGCCGGGAGGCTGTTCGCGGGCTACATCTCGTCCGCTCACGGAGCTAGCCCTATAGTAAATGATGGTGTACGTTAGACTGTGTAGAACTCAATATTTGGTCCTTCCCATTAATTATCAGAAGTTTTATATATTAAGAAATTTGTCTTTTTGTGACCTAACAGATGGACTGAAATAATGGAACACAAGGATATACATGGCCACACACCTATGAAGCTGCTTATAGAACACTTTCCGGAGAGCGCCGAACTGTTGATGGACCGCTGTGTTAAACGATCGGAGATGACAAACTCCAACGATCCACAGTTCACCGTCACTTACGACTTCCGCCTTCTAGACCCAGGCCCCGACGATCCTGCTTTCCTAAACGGGTGGCGTTTCTTTGGACCGAGTACTATGGTGAAACACGAGCGTAAACAGCTACTCCTTCACCCCTTGACACAAGTGTTGTTAAATCAGAAATGGTCAACCTTTGGGCGCTTTGTCCACTATTTCAACTTCCTGTCCTATTTGGTTTTTGTCACCCTCTTTTCCGCTTTTATTGTCATCGAAAGAGAAGAGTTTGCTTACGGGAGACATCGGCCTATCTTCAATTACGAGAGAGCATTGTCGTACGTATTATTTAGCTTTACAGTTGTCAATCTCCTAAAAGAGACACTGCAAATATCAATCGAGCGGCTTAAGTACTTCATGGAAATCAGCAATGTCGTGGAATGGGTTCTCTATGGGACCGCATTTGCATTCATGATACCATTTGTCATGCCTGGAAGTGCCGTTGAAGATCCTTTCAAGGCCATAATCCATCCCAACAATCTTTGGATAGTGGGTGTGACGTCAATATCTCTTTGTTATGCAAACTTGGTGCTGTTTCTTCGCCGATTTCGCCTGTTTGGTATTTATGTCACCATGTTTCTAGAAGTCACTCAGACTCTTTTCAAGACTCTGTTGGTCTTCTTCGTCTGCATCGTCGGCTTCTCTATCGTTTTCTTCATTCTCTTCAAAGAGCAGGTGAGTAATAAAACCTCAGTGTGAACGAGTGTATGCGGTGCTAGTATGTATGTCTGCGCGTGCGTACACGTGCACTGTTACTCTAACAGCCTGCTGGTATTTACGCGCCACAAACCCAGAGCAAGGCACAATTGCCCTTAAAGCGACTCTCAGTTTGGGTGCTGTAGCTGGTTAAAAAAGAAACCGGCGAGCTAAGCTTTGCTTGGTCCAGGTTGAACGGAGTGACCCGAGGGCCTGCAGGGTCCAGAGTCTGCTTGATTCTCTCAACGATTTTTTTTCGCGCTCACCGCAAGAGACTATTCTCAGGCTATCGGTACGGTTTGTGAGATTAAAACGTTAAGAGATAAGTTTTAGACTATAGAAATTACCATTTAAAGTTTTGAATGAAGAAGGCACTCCTGTTATCCTTTGTTCTCCACAGCCGGCATTTGAGAATCTAGGACGAGCCTTAATCATGGTCTTGGTGATGACTGTCGGAGAGATTGACTTTGAAAACACCTTTATCGACACGATTGGCAAGAATAGTTCATCAACTAACAATCCTCTCAACCCGTTTCCAGAAGCTTCATTTGTCTTCATCAGCTTCTTCTTGCTGCTTATGACTATCATACTCATGAATCTGCTGGTAGGTAACAAGACAAGGGTCAGTTGTACGTAGACATGACTGATCATCGCTGTTATGCGCACAACTTATAAGCAGAACATGAAATTAAAGCCTGATAAATATTCTGGCCTGAACCGGATTCGAGCTCATGACCTCTGAGATACCGGTGCAGTGTTCTACCAACTGAGCTATCAAGCCAACTGGGAGCTGGTCAGGTTGTGAGTTCGTGATATACCCGTCTCAATCTCATTACTCTCTGAATAATTCATCAACTTAAAACAAAGAAAATCACAACCGTGAAGGAAGTTTGGATACCCAGCCTTAATCAGTATAGATTTTGACGATTTTACTTCTCCGTTTACTCCTTAGTTTTTGTTTCGATTGAGAAGATATATCAAACAATAGAATTTGGTCAAAAATACTCCGCTGCGCGTCGTGTTTTCAACGCCTTTCTTGGTGTTTGGATATCCCGATGAAACACTGTCTCTTGTGTTTGATATATTCCATACATGGTGAAGATACAAGTGAATATATGAAAGGTCACGTCGCCTAAAGGGATGATAAGTGTATTTCTACGAAAACCAAAACTAAAACCACGAGGTTTGCGCATCCTTTTCACGTGACAATAATTGTAGATATGCAATACGTGCAAAAGACTAAACTTGATATGAAACAAGCATGAACTAAGGTCAACTATTAGGAACTCAAGTCAATCATCGTCATTTAAGCCGCGACAGATTCTATACTTGAAATGCGGCGAAAGGTATGAAGAGATGATTGATTTTTTTTTCAGGCTATAATTTCACAACTGCTTATATTGTGAGTATAACTCCGAAGATTAATCATATATTTATATCTTTCCCCGCATTTAAAATACATAGTCATTTACATATTTACTACACGATTGTGTGTTTACCATCTACCCCAAATTTCCCGAAATTTCTGTTAGAATGCAAATGGTAAGACAATTTTTGCTCGACCGACCGGAATATTTTTGAAGTAAACGGCACGTCTTGAAAGGGAGTTCAAAATTTCGGTAGTCTCGCAGCTCCTACAAGCTCTAAATTTCATTGGCGAGGATAGAATCGCAGCCCCTTTGTTTTAGGGCCAGGGTCCATTGTTTCTGTTGTTTGTTCTTTTGTTAAACCTCAAGGGTGGTCTCCAATCAGGTGAGACCTTGTAAGAGCTGCGAGGTGACCCCAAAATTTTCAACCGAGTTATCCGAATTTAACATGCCCTAACCACTTGCAATTCTTCATTGCCATCTTAGAGGTTGCCGGGTTTGTCCTACCTAGTCTCTTGGACCGGTGAATTCAGTTTCTTTGGGTAATAGTAAATGATCAAATATGGCAACTGGTGCCAACACCAAGTAGTTACATGGTAAATGGACAATCCGAACGTCAGACATTTTGCATACCACTTGCACAACAGTTGGCGAACCGGTATTTCTGTACCAAGGATCACTTCTGTCTCCAGTCAGTATGGCTTTTCCGCCAGGCCACGCCACGCCACATTACCTTGTAATGACGTGATGAAAATCCAGGGTGTTTGCTGCCTGCCTGTTGTGATGTGACAAAAAGCGGCTTCTGTTGTAGGCGTAATGAAAGGAGCTCAGTTATTTTAAGTTATTTTGGCCTCGCACAAAATTTTTTACCTTTAAATTGACGGAAACCTGAAAATAGTAGTTTACTAAGTTAGAAAAACACCAAATAGAAACCATAAGGGAATCAGGATGATTACGGATGGAGAAGATTGACACGGATTGCAAGCAACGAACACTTTTCAAAACCGGCAAACTGTGGCGTAGAAACATAGCTCTTTTAAGCGAGAATTATCTAGATCTTCTCTTGGTATGAATTAATTAAGCCACTGCGCTTGTCGCAAGTATCTTTTTTTTTTCCTCATTGAAACCTACCTGTTCATTTGAAATTCTAATTTCAGGTTGGTCTAGCTGTAGGCGACATCGATGCTATTCGCCAGAATGCTACGCTAAAGAGGCTGGCTATGCAGGTCGAGTTTGTAGCTGAGGTAGAAGATAGATACCCAAGAGTAATCACGCGGCGAGTTTACAAGCCAACACTGATTGTCAGGCCTAACTGTCCAACCCGATGGTGGAGGTATGAATATAAATTGCCGTTTTTAATTAACTTACTTGGACCGGAAAGCATGAAAAGGCTTACTCCATATTCGGAAGTAGTCAAATTATGTTATAGTCATTAAAAAATCTTTACGCAGTTCTCTGTAATTCTTGAAGGGTCTGATTTATAATTTTCGGTAATCTTGAAAGTCCTCGGTTAATGATCTTCAGTAATGTTCGCTACTTTTTGTGCAGGTCACCAAATCTCCAGAATAAAAGTCTTTGGCAGTTGTTACAGCGAAACTACCACTCCCGCAATACCGAGAAACTAAAAAATAGTGCGGATGCGCGCCTTCCTGAAATTTAACAAAGTTAAAAACAAGGTTCTCCTCAAAGTCAGATGCTTCCTTCCGCATTCTGTAAATTTTTGTAAACAGAAATGTAAACAGATGAAAACAGAATCAAAGGGCTCTTAGAGCCAGCTCATTCATGTAATGACTAATATGCATTCTGCTGTTTGGTTATGAAATATTGCTACAGTTGAACCCGTATGAAACAGCAGGAATGAAGTTCAAATAGTTAACAATTATTCACCGAAGTGGAGGTAAATATCCACCACTTTCACCGACACTGAGGTGAATAATTGTTTTAGTATATACCACACAAGCTGAATAACTAACGGCCCAAAGAGTAACTTTATTAGTTAAAATATAGCGACAAAAGCCATTTTGTTTTTCTTCGGCTGCTCGCAGCTGAATAGTACTTGGCTAATCACTTCCGAGCTAGCCAATCAGCGTGCGCGAAAAGTACTATTCACTTGTGTGGTATATATTAAATATCATTAGTATAAATTTACCGTAGTCTATCGTGAATCCGTGAATTTGATTGGCTATATTACCGTTGACTATCTGCTGATAGTCAACAGTCACGCATCAGTGCACATCGCGCATCAGGTTGAACCTGATGTTACATAATAAAACAGTTTTTTTCTACGCGTTACTTGACATTTTTTTATTTTTATGCAATGAGACTACGGTAAATTTATACTAAAACAATTAGACTACTCGCCCTCGTTTTCTACGAGCGATAGTCAACTCGGCTACGCCTCGTTGACTATCTGCGCGTAGAAAACTCGGGCTCGTAGTCTAAT
The DNA here is from genome assembly GCA_019787425.1 of Platygyra sinensis. Taxonomy (NCBI): domain Eukaryota; kingdom Metazoa; phylum Cnidaria; class Anthozoa; order Scleractinia; family Merulinidae; genus Platygyra; species Platygyra sinensis. The sequence goes on along the minus strand of JAHPZR010003127.1, from coordinate 26,325 downwards.
TGTTAATTAGTATATACCACACAAGGGAATAGTGCTTTTTGCGTGCACTGATTGGCTATCTTGGAGGTGATTAGCCAAGTACTATTTACTTCGGAGCAGCCGAAGAAAAACAAAATGGCTTTTGTCGGTACATTGCCACAAATAAAGTTACTCTTCTGGCCGCTAGTTATTCAGCTTGTGTGGTATATACTAAAACAATTATTCACCTCAGTGTCGCTGAATAATTGTTAATTATTCTTGGGAAAATATCCATTCCTCATTGGGATTGGAAGTCAGACAGTCCCCTTTGTTGCAGGGATAGGCATTATGTGGGATCACATATTGTTGATCCATTACCACGAACACCAAAACCGCACAAATCATCTCGGAACTAATTGCTGTTTACGTTAAGTTAGGGAAGATTAAAAGTCAGCCTTTGGCACTAGGAGCTCTGGGTTAACAAATGTGAGCTATGATTGGTCGATGGTTACCTTTAATTTGGAAACCACTGATCAATCATAGTCCACATTTTGTATCTGAACCATCCCAGTAATGGTAAAGGTCTGCATATGAGCCAAGGGGCCTAACAGGTCAGAGCTTATCCCAGTTTCTGTAGCATGAAGCAACTAGGAAATTTCTACTCTCCCCTGGATGAGATGCTAGACCATTGCAGGGTTATCCCGAGCGTTACGTTCACCCGTGACAATTTATATACACCTGGGTGGAAGGAGGCAGTGTGAGAGAAAAGTGTATTTCTCAAGAACACATCACAGTGTCCCTGGTCAGGGCTCGCACCCAGACTGCTTTATCCAGAGACAAGCACACTAACCATGAGGCCACTGTGCCTGCCACCAACCCAGGGCTGGCAGTCAGTCTCCCCAAAGTTCTGTCAAGGGCAATAGGTTGCTTAAGAGAAACAAAATATGAGGATGTCTAAAAATCTAATTTATGATGTTCGTGGTGAAATATTAAAGATATCTAGTAAAATGACTATTATGCTGCTAAATAATATTTAGATTTAGGCCAGCCTAAAAGCGTTGGTTGAGAAAATTGAAAAAAAAATGAGTTAATTATTGACAAAACCAAATACAACAGAATTTCCATTCTTGTTCTATAACGGCTAACATTTGAGAAAACAACGGAAAATAAAAGCGAAGAACGCAGGTAAAAATCAATCTGAAAACAAGAAATCAATTAATTTAATTTCTACGCCGCGTGACGAAATATTCATACGGCGCTGCGAAACAAAAATGAAAGTTGTGAATAAAAAGACGACAAAAACAAGCCAATTATGTTGAGATCAGTCGTATTTCAAGTGTGTTAAATTAGTAGCCATTCAGTTCTTTTCTTGGCAGTTTTGTAGTACCTGAATAAGACTCCCAAAAATATTTGAACGAAGCGAATAATCTAAATAAACAAAGCGCCTGGAGGTCGCCGTAAATTAAATATGCAGAAATCCAGCGTGCAAGTTACTGTTCACTTTAAAAACCTACAATTCCAAAATACTGGGAACCAAATGAAAGAAATGCAAAAGGAAGTTCAATAGCAGTGAAGTTTCATTCAAGCTGAGGCGAAGAAACCTATTTAAAAGCGAAAAAATGTTGAAAATTTCGCAGACGTGTCGCACACACGTCGAGCAGTGTTCAAATTAATTCTTCACGCAAAAGCGAAAGCTCTAGTTTTTGACGACCGCTTTTGGAGCCATTTTAACGCCGTGGCTTTACCAATCGTTTCAAAAGTTTAAATCAACTTCGAAGTAATGATTTACATTACCATTGTTGTTTCTAAAGTCCGAGAAGCTGCTTTAAATCTGTGATTTGTCGTCAAAACTTTATACTTGTAAGGCGCTCCGCGATCTTCATGTTTTCGCGATGGTTGTAGGAAGAAAAAGGTATAAACCGTATACTCACCAGTAGGAACACAAACAAGTTCCTTCAACAATATGGCTGCCTCGAAGATCTAACACTTGCACGTGGTAGCGTGTGCAAAAAATCCCATTTAGAGTCCCCTAGGCGCAAACATCTCGGCTTCTCAACCATATTGCGATTTCCAGATGTTGCGAAATTCTGACTTGTGGTTTAAATTTATAACGACATGCAAACATTCTTTATTGTTGATCTTTGCATTTACTTATTCGGCTTATTGCAGCGGCATGAGCGGCATCGAAGTTTTTTTTGGCACTTTTGTTAAGCCGAAGCAGGGAGGGGTGGTGAGGAAACTTTCACTTCCGGCGACGGTCCACGGCCACAATTTCCGTCGACAAATTTCTGTCCACAAATTTCCGTCTACGGACAACTTCCGGCGACATTTGCCCACGATACTCATTCATTGCTTCCGCTGCGCGCGCATGAATGAGCTAAAAAGGTAAAGACAGAAATTCAAAAGTTAAATTCTTTTTACCTGCAGGTTGATAGGACTTCTTGGAATACAGGACTTCTTTGCCCTTAACTCTGGACTTCCCACGGAAGAAGAAAAGTCCAGTTTATCAGAGTACGCCGAGATTAAAAAGCAACTCGTCAAAACTAAAAAGCGCGTCAAAAGGTTGGTAATTGTGCTTGAGGCTCAGAACACAGTGCTACGAAGATTGGCCCGAAAAATTGATCCCGAGGCCGAAGAGGATGAGGAGAACCTGGGCTTAACTGTGATGAAGGAAGAGAAAACTTTGGCTCAAGACTTCCTTTATAACTCGCGAGATGATCAGTTGCCAGTTGAGGCTTCCAAGGACAGGCCATATAAAACTTACGTTTAATCTTATTTGACGAAGTAGTGTGTGCTTCTAATTAACAATTAGGTTATGAGCTCGAGGTAATCTTCGAGCGACAAAGTCCCAATGGTAAAATCAACTGGCCAGGGAAAAAATTATTGGAAAGGCGATTGGATGTTAAAACGCTATGTTTTTCGTCGGAATTCTTTGACCAAAGTTGTTTGTCGGACAACTTAACGTCAGAAAACACAGATAAAAAGTCTGTAACTGTTTGTTTTGTTAAAAGCAATTCGAATTTCATGGGAAGATGTCTTAACTTAAATTAAATAAATAGCTGGAGACAAAAACGACTTGAAATAAAAGCGCTATGGTAAAGTTTACATCAGCGTCAGTCTTGAGAATAATACTTATGATCAAAACTTAAGTTCTTAAGTTAATTTTTAAAACGAGTGTTAGTCAGTAATATTGCATTTTACACGTGTCCCTAATTAGTGCCGTTGGCGCTAGAAGGACCAGACACTTATAATAGAGAATGCGTGTGTATGAATTAAGGAAAACAAATGTGTAGAAATAATTTATATGTAATCTGTTGTTAATTTAAGGCTACGCTCACATTTGCATGCAAAATTGGTGCCTGAGCATTGCTTGATTACAAACCGAAAAAGACTAGGTACAAGTCTGTAAATTATGGGATAAGCAACTTTTGACCCATATAGTCATTAAGTGCAGACCAAGCTTTACAAAATTCCAAGTTTGGTGTAAATAGACCCAATAGCAAGCAAGATACAGCCATTTGAAAATGTCAAAATTTACAAAAAAATGTATAGCTATCCGGACTGTGTGAACGCTGCGTCTGGATGGCCATACATTTCTTTGTTAATTTTGACGTTTTTTGGGCTCCTGCTGTATCTCAGTCAAAACTAGCCTGATTAACACCAAAATTGGGGATTTTGTGCCCTTTATCCCATAATTTACAGACTCGTACCTAGTCCTTCACGGTTTGAAATCAGGCAATAGTGCCCGGGGACGAACTTCGCTGAGCACGGGCTGAGCACTAATGCAAACACCTTTTTCCAAGTTCTCATACCAGAATTGGAGCACCGTGCGCGTACCCACATCGGGCGCTAAATGGCACTTGGGTTCTTGGAGTACCCAGTGTCTGAACGCAATACTATTTTGTGCCTTGTGGACACACCCTTAACGGATCTATTTTAAGATGTGTAACATGTTGATGGTTGATATGAAGGACATTGACAATAATCCTACAGCCGGGCCATCTGACGTTTGCTTTCTTCTTTTTCATCTTCACTTTTATCGTCATCTCCTAGTAATAATCCATAAGCTGTCCCAGGTTGAGCCTCTGGAACCCAGTCTCCGGTGTCCAATTCATCTGCCTCGACGCCGAGATTCATTTTTCTCGCCATCATGACTAATAAGCGATTCTGAAGTTCCATTGTCCTCACCAGAGTCTTGACTCGCTTCTTGGTCTTGTTCACTTGCTGTTGAATGTCGTAAATGGTGGACTCTGTCATTTCCTCACAAGGGGTTAAGGAAGTTTCGTCTTCGAGAAATTTAGCTTGTCCTATTACCCAAGCATGGAGTTTGCTGCAAACAGAAAAAGAAACTTTTGTCAGGAGAAATATAACATCTCGGGTATCAGGTGGACCCGTCACGTATACCTCTCTTCCTAACCTCACCTCCTCAAATGCACTCATGTAATTTCTGCATACGAGCCAAGCAGGCCATCAGACTTTAATAACTGGAAATCTAACCAACACTTTATCGATGATACAACCTTCAGGTAGCTCACCTTTTCGTTACACTGTTCTTCATTGCTTTCTGGTATCTCAAGTGGTTTGAGAGGGAACTTCTTCAATGCTCTTCTTCAATTCGAGTTTAATTTCACCAATATTTTAGTCCACAGATAAGTTTAGTTCACATATTTCAGTGTTCATAAAATGTTCATGCAGTGCTCTGACAGTGCTGATTCAATTCACTTCGAGATAGGCAAAGTCCGGGCCTACACAGCGCTCACAAATACGTAAATTTAATTTGGACACGTGACCTATCGCGTGCACGACTTGCTTGTCGATCTTAAGTTGTATGTATGGACGACATGTTATTATTATGAGTTTGCCTTAAGCGCATATTTATTTGATTCTAGATAAAGCACACTCCACACACAATCTTTGTTTAAAAGCTGAAATTGAATTGAAAGCTCTCCGCGGATCCTACAAACTGCAAACGACGACCCCAAAGGACAAGTTACTCATTCTCCGAAACCAAAGATGGCGTATTTTTGATATGTCTTATTTACTAGCTCGCAGAGTGCATTTCGCCTCCACCGAAGGATAAATCGTGCGCGACATTACAATCAGTGAGACATCACTTATCCAAAAGCATGCTTCTTACAAACATCGATAGGGACCTTAAGCATATACAACGGCGACGGCAAGGACGATGCCTAGTAAAAAGAGTGTTTCTATTTTACTTTTGAGTTTCGCCTTTATTTGGAACTATCCAATGTGGCTGTCGTTATTAAAACATGCCCCAACTGAATATGCTACGAATGCGTTCAGTTCCAAATAGAAATAAGAAAAGTTAATCTTTGTTGTCACGTTCTCCAGACAACGTAGAATTCGGCCATTTCACGTTGTTGTTTTCGCAGAGGACGGCAAAGAAATGTACATAGAATTATAATGCACGTGCACGGCCATTGTCCTGCTCATTAAACCTTTGTTTGGTGACGTTCTCGTTGCCGTTGCCGTCGTGTTTTGAGTAAGGTCCCTATTAAACGACGACTACGTCATCGCTCTATAAATGGGTATCGATGACTGAAAAAAGAGCAAGGAAACTGATCTACGTTATACCGACATGATTGAAATAAGATTAAAAGCTAGAAACAAACCTGAGTTTGCTTCTGTAGGCGTTCGGTTTTAACTCAAGTGACGGGTTATAAATTCTGCGCGTGATGAATCCTGGGTACTTGTCCTCAACTTCGGCCACGAACGAAACCTGCATTGCCATACGCTGAAGAGTGGCTGTTCTTTGTACGGACTCGATGTCACCCACAGCTAAGCCAACCTGACATGGAAATAAAGTGCTGTGATGTTTTGGCCAATGATATAATTATTTAGAAAACAAATATACGCGCGCTTAGTGGTTTAAAATCGTGCGCATATTTAACAATTGTTCGCCTCAGACTCAGTAAATATTGGTGAATGTTTACCGAGCCGGATGTTTTAGCATAATTTGAGGGTTGAAGAACAGAGAAAACGACAGTTAACACATTTTATTTCCGGTCAAATATTTTTGCATCCGCTCTGCGGGGGTTTGCGCGCGAGCACACATGATCAATTCATGATAAGTTCAATTTTAGTAAGCTTCGGAAGTTCACGCACGATCGTTGAATTTACAAAAAAGTAATTCTCGAAGACAAAAACGTTGCAACCAAAACGAGCAAAGAACAGTTTAATCCTTTCACTTGTTCATATTGATGTTGAAAGTGAATGAGCATCCTTAGAAATTCCCTGATGGCAGAATGGCTTGTGGATTGACTCTGTTAGACAAGAGAAATTTTTCTTCGTTTTGGCTAACGGACACGCTGTTGGTTGGCATTGTTAAGATTCTTTCGGCTGAATTTCCTGGCTGAGTTGTTATACTTGTGGTTGGATTAGATGAAGTGGACGCTGGTGGCGTGTTTTCACTGCCGTGAATGAAATAAGTTAGCCAGTTTTGGTTGGGGAATATTCGGCCACGTGACGTGTTTAAACCAATTGCGCGCGAGCGAAAATTTTTGGATTCTAATTAACAATTAGATTATGAGCTGGAGATTTCTATGAGGTGATAGTTGATGAGGCCGAAGGCCGAATCAACTATCGCCTAATAGAAATCGAGAGCGAATAATCTAATTGTTTTAGTAGAATTCTAACTGAAATTAACGCAAATAACGTTTTCCAATGATTTTCCCTCGCATTATTGAACTTTATTGAGCTTTACAAAGTCGCACTATCAAACCGTAACTTGGCAAATTTGCAGTTGTTAACGCGCGTACCCGCTTTTTCAGTATTTTCAAGTTTTTAAAGTCAAGAAACCGAAAATGTGCGTTTTTTAGTCTTCTTAGAAATTTAATTACTCGTTTACATCAAAAATTCAGTCCATAAGTTCGGAAAAACTATACATTTCGTGGACGACCGGCAGCCACTGTACTCTAATGGCTGATAGTATACGAGTAGCTCAGCCAATCAGACTGCAGCATTTGAATTAGTGGACTAGTAGAATTCTACTAATCTCGGATACTCCCCAGTTTAAGCTGGGGACTGTTTGGTCAGGTGATGTGTTGAGACCAATCAATTTAACTTATTATCCATTCAAAGTATTTCCCCGTTTCTGATTGGTTAAAACCACTAGCATAATTCACAATAACCAGCTGGTGTTGACCAAATATTGAACCAATGACGTCAAAATGACGTCAAAAGTGCAGCTCGCTGCAGATTATTGAACCGTTGACCGAGAAAGCTTGGGGACAAGATTGTGTTATATTTGGTGGGCGGAAAAACAAAGAGCGAAATGGCGAAACCCCTTAAAGAACAGGGAAATATCTTGAATGAATAATAAAGCAATTATTGAATTCGGCTCACCCTCCTTGATCTGCAGAATTCTTCATATCCTAGTCAGCCTCATTCAGTAATTGCTAAATATCCAGTTTATGGCATAATTTTAGAGGGTCAGTGTATTTACAGAGTAAACTGCACATGTCATTGGGTAAGATAAGCAAACTAGAATGAGGTAGCAAATTAATAAAAATAAATAAAATAGATAAAGAAAAACATAAAATGCCTCAAAATCAGTGTGCAGTTTCCTACCAGAAGATTCATGAGGATAATCGACATAAGAAGGAGAAACACAAAGATGAAGGTGGCTGCAATTTCAGGAAACGGATTGAGAGGGTTCCCTGTGCGTTCATTATTGCTGCCGATGCTTTCGATAAAAGTCGTTAGGTACTCAAACTCGCCAACCATCATAACGGACACTTTAACAATTGACCAACCAACGTTTCTAAACGCCTCCTGAAAAGCAATCGAGTATAAGCACATCAAAGCGCGCTTTGACTAAGTCATATCTCTCATTTCATGAAATACGAAAATAAGCTAACGAACTGGCGCGTCACACTGGCGGGTGATAACTAGGGTGGGGAGGATTAACTAGTACTTTTATTATGCGCAATCGCACCTTTTTGGTGCGTTTCGGTGATATAATAGGTGAGCTCGGTCGAGCCACGGTTCTTATTTTGGTAAGTTGTAGTCGAGCTAAAATAGCCATGGCGAGACCAATCGAACCTGTATGCCACCGAAGCGTACCAAAAAGATACGATTATTCGGCTGAGTAATAAGCATGATATCGTACCCATATCACGTCAGTGACCTGATATTCCAGAATAACAGGACAGGACGTACACAGGGTTTCTAATTAGCTAATTTCGAGTTCGGGTAGGGTTAAAGATGATTTCCAGTCCGAACTGCGCAGTCTCAGAACCCTAATGTTTATCGGGCGCACTCGATGGAATGCGAATCGATGTTATTCGTTAAGAACCACATACCTTATCTTTGAGACCTTTCAAAGTCCTTTTCCAACAGATTCATTGATTTTTACAGCTGTGAAGTTGTTTCATGAAGTGATATGAGCAAGAACGAAGTATTAAGCTTCGACCGGTTCGTATCCATAGTGGCGGTTGCTTTTAAACTTTGAATTTACTTCATGTAAGTAGTTGCGAAATGGTTACATTTTGTGATATTTTACATGAAGCAAAACAAGAAACCAAAACAAACTCTCGAGAGTGCGCAGTACGGACTGGAAATCAACTTTAAAGGCCAGTTTAAACGGGCGATTTTTGTCGCGGCAACTCGATGCAATTTTTGTCGCGCTTAAGTTGCAACTTCAAAATCGCACGTGTAAACCACTTGCGATATTCAGTGCGTATCGCAGGGGTTTCGAGCATGTTTGAAACTTGATGCAATTTGCTGCGACAAAAATTGCATCGAGTTGCCGCGACAAAATATCGGGTTGCGGGTGGCGGGAAGCGCCTCGCATACGTACTCTTGTTTTGTTCCTCGCACCTTCCCTTTTAAGAATTATTATTATCTTCTCTTTCATTTCTTTGTTTCTTTGATACATTCCAAATAAAGTTTATCAGAATAACCAAAGGATCAAGAAAAAGACCAAAGACCAGATATTTTCGCGCGTCGATCCAAGGAAAAAGGTGTTTTACAAAACTTTTATCTCAGGTTTTTTTGCTTACAATTAGTTTTTGTGTGACCTGCGCTGTTCACCCGCAACCCGCACTGATTTGGCACTCCCGGTAAAGATAGATAACATGACCTTGTGTGAAACAGGACTTGCATGTATACTTTTATGGTGGGCAACCTGGGTGATCCTTTCCCTGGGCGGAAAAATGTTAAGAAGTAGTTTTCGAATCATAGAATTCGCCCGGTTTTTGCAGCAAAGAATAAAACTCGGAAACGATTCAACTGTCTGAGCAGACTCGAAGAGATGTGTTCAGCACTTTCAACTTTTCGAAAATACTTTCTAAGTGAGCACCAATCATTTCCTAGCTGACTAATTATGGTGCGTTCTTTTGGAGTGATCTGGATTAGGATCAGTGATCTGAGTGATCTAGGATCATGGCACATCAAAAGAACCGATGAATCTGTGACCAGAGTGGATTCATCAGTTCCTTTGATGTACCGCGATCTGAGTTATCTTGGATCACTGATCCTGATTAAGATACGGAAGATACACACTGAGGTCCCAGTTCAACAATGAAAAAGTGACATTTAATTTTAGTCTCTTAATTTTAATTCTTTTTCTATATAATTTCGTACCTGTTCTTTGAATAGGACGAAGAACACCACGGCAAATGCAATGATGAAAATAAAGAAGACCAAAAATACCCTTGCTACCGTTTTGAAGACTTCAAGGAACATGGATACGTAGATTCCAAAGGGCTGAAAGCGCCTCAAGAACAGAATCGCATTCACATAGCACAAGAAGATGGAGACAATTCCAAAAATCCACAAATTGCGCGGATTTTTCAGGCTGCCAAATACTTCCTCCAGCTGTTGGTTTGATAGCATATAAGGCATCATAAAACAGAGAGTTGTTACGTACAGAGCCCATTCGGTTATGTTAGAAATATCGCGGAAGTATCGCCTCCGTTGAACAAAGAGCTGAAATATTTCCTTTAGGATGTGGGCAAAAGCGAAGACCAAGGCGACGTATAACACACCTCCGTTAAACACGGTAGACTTGATGAAAATCTCCGTGACTTTGACACGCTTGTCGGTCTCATTTTCTGCTTTAGTCGGATTGAAATCTTGAGTATTTCTCTCCGTGACTATAAATATGGTGTAGGTGATCAAGAAAATTAAGTAGGTCAGGAAATTAAAGTAGTATATGTATCTCCCGAGCGACGCCCACTTGACATCTAAGAGTTTCTGTGTCAAGGGATGTAAAAGAAGACTTTCGCGGTTAAATTTCACCATTGTTGTGGGACCAAAAAAGCGGTTCCCTGCGAGGTTAGTCAAGTCGTCAGGACCTGGGTCCAGAAGATGGAAATCGTACCATTCGGTGTAGTTGGGATCTGTTTGAATGTGAGACGAACGTTTGATGCAGTGATCCATCACAAGATTAGCAGCTTCAGGAAAATACTCTATTAAGATTTTCATTGGTGGTTCATGGTTTACATTTCGACATTCCAGGATTTCTGGCCATCTGGTAGAATTAAAGGAGCGAGTGAGAATAAATAAATAAACATACTTGTTGCTCGTTTCCCATGCAAGCTCGACTCGGTTGTCATACCCGTGCCCGTGCCTGTGCGGGTGAAAGTTCCCGTTCTTGTACCCCTACCTGTGCCTGTGCTCATGCCCGTGTGTGGGCCCGAACCTGTTTCGGTTTGTGCCCGAGCCCGTTTCCATACTGGACTGAAAGTTCCGGTTCTAGCTCTTGCCTGCACCTGTACCTGTGTCCGTGTCAGTGTCAATATCTGTTCCCAAACCCGACACCGAACCCGACACCGAACCCGAACCCGAACCCGTACCCGTACCAGGGCCCATTCCCTAATGCAACCTTGCCCGTGCCGGTGGCGGTTGCCAGTACTTGTACCTGTAATTCCGTCTTAATAAGCGACGGTAAACTGTTCAAGTGGATACATAGCAATCAGTGATGTCCAATAAATACCATTTCGAACGCAAGAAAATAAAGGTCATTCGATTCTTTATCGTACAGTTTATGTTTAGCCACCGACAGCCCCACGACAACTTAGTTCTACTAAAAAGTGGAAAGCACTATATTTCTAGTCATTTTCTGTCAATCTACAAAACTCTCTTCAATTGAAGAAAACCTCACAGTAATACTTTTCTGAAGAAGAAATATGCACAGAGGTAATAATAAAACAAAAGTAAACAAGAGGGTTAAACCGAAGAAGACTATAGTTGGAAACGATCGCAAACAGCAAACGCGCAAACGTTTCAAGACGCGCCATTGCATTGGTGATACATTTCCTTGAGCTCGAGATCGTGAAAACCATTATAATCTCTATAGATTGTAGATAGATTAGTATTGTTACACCAACCTCTTGTGTTTAGCAATGGCCAACGCCACGTCCCCTGCCCCCGACTGCACCGCCACGTCCAAACAGTTCTGACCCTGATTGTTTTGGATGCACACATTGGCGCCAGAATTTAGCAACAGTTCCACCACTCTGACATTACCGTAAGACGATGCAATATGTAGGGGCGCGTTACCGCTGTTGTTTACATGATCGAGAGAAGCTTGCTTATTTAGGAGCTCCTGGGTAGTCTTATCACATCCTGATCTTGCGGCCCACATCAGCGGCGTCCAACGATCGTTGTCTCTTGCGTTGACATCAGCACCAAGGCGAGTAAGGACCTGGCATGCCTTCCTGTTAATTTGAGTCATAAAAGACGTATATGAAAAGACCGTAATTTTGGTATTGGACTGGAGCTTGCTTGTAACTTAAGCTAATGCGTGCAGTTTCTTCCAAATGCAAATGATTCTACAATCTTGAACACAATAAATAAACAAAGCCCATAAAGCCACCCTTCTCCCGAATCAATGATGAATTCGCGCTACAACCTAAACGCGCCATTTTTTCTGGGCATTATTGGGGAAGGGGTGGTCTTAATTTTTCATTAATTTTGTCCAAGATTGTAACTCCTAGAGTACGCCAAAAACTGTAAAACTAAACTTAGGGTGCGTTTCTTTAAGAAAACCCAAGATTGGATTCTTAGATCTACTTCCAGAGTGGATTCTTCAGTTCCTTTGACCCACCATGATCCGAGAGACCTTAGATTGATCTGTGTAGTAAAGAAACGCAAAATCCATTTTCGGTGTCTTTCGGGTCTAAGAATCCAATCTTGGATTTTCTTAAAGAAACGCACCATTAGTTACTCAAAGAGCTTCATTCGGGTTTCCGTCAGTATTAGGCAGGGCTACTGATCCCCATGGCCAGACACTGGTTTACGGGATTCCTACCTGTTTCCTTTCATCGCTGCCAGGTGAATGGGTGTCATGCCGTGATCATCTCTTTCATTTATACCAGACATCGCTTTTCCTAAGGCCTCCACGTGGGTGTATCTAGCGCTCTGAGCTGCGAGATGTAGTGGTGTCTGTTGGGCTTGGTCTTGAAAAGAACCTCGCGAATACTTGGTTAACAGCAGTTCTAGAATCTGACAATTGAAAAAGCAAAGAAAAAATAAGAAAATAAGAAAAAACAAACAAACAAAGTTTCACGGCATTTCCATTTTCTCAGGCGTGGTACGAGGCGGAGAACATTTCAAACTATTGAAAATAATAGCAAACTACATCAAAATGAAACAGAGGGTTATAGCTAAATTTAATTAGAAAAAGGACCATCTCTGAAGAGCTTTTTTGTTAAGAATGACTTCCTGCTTCAAACAAAAGGCCGCGTTCGATACATCAATATCCTCAGTAACATTGTTCCGAGGCTTTCCGGACAAAATTGCTCTTTTTTAAGGTCCTTTTGGCTCTCATCCTTTGTCTTTCAATTCCTAAGTAGTAGTGACAGTAACAGAAGCAACAGTAGTAGCAGCAGCAGTGGTAGTGGTAGTGGCGGTGGCATTGGCGGCGGTGGTGGTAGTGGTAGTGGTAGTGGTGGTGGTAGAGTAAACTAATGTATTACACGAGTATTCCTAAAAGATGATTTCCCAAAAGAGACTTGAACATAAAGAAAACACCATCTCGGAGGCATGTTACAATATTGATATATCGAACCTGACCTATTAGCACTGTAATTTTCGAGCAGTTTGAATATAACTCAACTCTTGAACCATTCATTACAATCCACTATTCAAAAAATAGCGTTGTAATCTTTAAGGCAAAGTCTGTGCTGGAACGCTAAGTCACATGAAGCTGGCACCTATTTCTATGTCCCGTTGCACTAAGCGACTGGGAATATATCTTCTTGCTTCCCCTTCCCACATGAGATTATAGTCGATCTCAGAATACCCCAGTATTAAGTTTGTCGATGCCAAGTAATACACCTGGGTGAGGACCGGGTGTGTGTCCATATACACAATAACTCTACATACAACTCGAACACCTATCATCTTACCTGAATTGCAGCACGTCTCGAAGCGCAAGGACTTGTAACCTGGGAAACTAGAAATAAAACTCCTATAACAACTACAAAATTAAAGAAGGAATTACTGACAGGTACCTTAATATTGGGTGAAGTAGCAGCATCATGTAGAGGCACCCTTTCGCGCGCGTCGGACTTGTAGAGGTTTTCTGAGGTTTTTTTATCCTCCAAGAGAAGTTGAAGCAATTCCAAGTGTCCATTGTCGACAGCCAGGTGTAAGCAGTTGTTTATGTCTGATGTGCTCGCGTGGACATCAGCTCCTGATTCACGAAATAGTAGTGCACTTTCCACGCTGCCAGCGGCTACTGCCATAAGGAAAGGGGTGCAATTGTCATTGGCTTTGATGTCAATCTGCGCGCCCAAACTAAGAAGAGCTTTGATGACTTCGATACGATTTTCATTGGCTGCTCTGTGATGAGATAAAAGAGTATAATTTCATAACTGAGCCTTTTTTTCTCAGTAGATGTGCAGACAAAGGAGACAATAGTGAAGATGTATGACACGTAAGATGTAAGGGTAGCGAATTACCACGTAGACTCTTTGACCTCCTTCCCAGTATTCAACTAAAATTCTAAGTGTTACAACTTTTATACAATTAAAAGAACTAAGACACTAAGACACTATGCAGAGTCTAGTCTCGAGCCCAGGCTGATGAGGCCTGCTTAACCAATGTACCACTGTGCCGAGTAGTGCAGCTGCTACCACACCTTCTGAAATTCAAGCGACATATATTGAACAGAACTATATAGGGTTGCCCTAACATACAAACCGTAACCGCAAGCAAAATGGAGTGAAACTAACTGCAAGCAAACCTAATCGTGCTAACCTGCTAACCGCAAGCAAACCGCCGGAAGAAGTAACCTACGTAACAGTGCTAACTGCTCTTGCTCAGTACGTATACCGTTCAGTACATGAAGTTGAATGTTAATAGTATGGGGTGACCGCTAACATAATATAATGATACTGCGGAAGGGGTCACAGAGTCTACGTGGGAATTCGTTTCCCAAGATATAAAGGAATGGGAGAACGTAAATTTCAGAAACGCATTAGTTTCTGCACACAGGCTAATCAAAATCAAATTCAAATAAAAGTTCACTTGCCTAAGTGATTGAATGACACTTCAGACGGACTAAGGCTTTGGAAAGAAATTTCGGATCAATATCAATATCTGGGAAACTGCGCACCTACCCCTCCCCTAACCCAACAGTAACACTAACTTATTAACTTATTATAACATGTCGGCTTAGTAGAGGGGTAGGTGCGCAGTTGCCCAGATACTGATATTGATCCGAAATTTCTTTATTCCACGTTTTATACGAGTTTGTTAGGATCATCTCATATCCAACAAGAGCGATTATTTTATTGAAAACGCCCCTAAATTACAGAAAACTCCACTTGAATATATAAATAAAAAAGCCCCAAAATTTTACGAGTACCCTTGCCGTATTTGTGGAGCATGCAGCTCATAACCCATGATGCCTAAGCCAATTAAAACTCTCAAATTGCAATATCCAATGATCCAGTTTTTAATAAATAAAGATATGTCATGGAGCAGAGACTTTTATGTTGCATAATCTTTACGCTTAGCACTCACAAACGCACGCACGGAACGCGATTGACCACTGGAAGACGTGGCAAATTACTCAAACTACCAACCTGTGTAGTGGCGTCTGTTTCTCGTTGTCTTTCATGTGCAAGTCAGCTCCTTTTTTGCACAAAATTTCAACTATTTCTAAATCACCTTTCATGGACGCTATATGAAGTGGAGTGGTCAAAGTGGCCCTTTGTGTGTTTACGTGGGCGCCGTGCCTGAGACATAACTCAACCGATGCCACGTTTCCCGTCTCCGCGGCTAAGTGCAGAGCGCGGTCCTGGTCGGAGTCTGGTTCGTTCACGTATTCTTCTACATTGATGAGTTGGGAGATGGCTAAATGTAGAAGACAAAAGTGAGAAGTCGTTGGCCCGTTGGGCTTAACTGCGAGAATTTGCATCTCATTGAATAAGAATGACGTCTATTGTTATATACCTCGTTCTTCAAAGCACACCGACACTTGCAAATGAAGTGGTCATGGAGTGGCAGGGTATTCTGCAGTTACTCAGCCGTTGTGAGGCCCCATTAGGGGTTTTCGGGATACGGGATATTCGTGGAAAAAAATTACCCGGATAAGGGATGTTTGAAGAAAAATTTATTGGGACACAGGATATTGAGAAGTAGTTTCAGGAATAAGGGATATTCGCAAAAAATTGTAACATATCACATGTTTGATGAGAAACTTTCTTGGATTACTAAATACATGTCCTTTTCTGTATTTTTGTTGATGATTAGATATAAATGAAAAATATATAAGTGTAAAACAAACCGTTTTTTTGATTTTGTCGAAATGAGGGATGGTAATGACATGCCTCTAGTTCTTCAATTCGCACACAGATTGTCATCAATCTCAGAGAGCACCTGAAGAGGAGTACCAAATGCAGCTTCAACTATTTCACCAGTTCTTCTGCATTCTACTCAAAGCAACTGGGTTTCCTACCATTCTCTACAATTCCAACCATGTCCAAACCAGAGAAAGATTCGAAGGTGACCAGGCGAAAATTGGCGGAAATGCGAGAGTGGCCGGCAAAGAATTCGGCCAAAGTGTTGGCCAGGTCACCGTACGTAATAAAAGTACCAAAGAAAACCAAGGCACAGTAACGATCAATTGCTACTTCGCGACGCCTTCTGGGCCACAACCTGTAGATTTTGATAACCTGCTCAGCATGGCATCTGCTTCCGATGAAGAAGATCCTGTTGCTCCCCCTTCTTGGGATTTGTTTTGTAAAGATGCATTTGTAGAAAACAAACCAGGCTACCAGCCATCTCGACTACCAGAAGCACCCTTTTTTTTAAGCAAATGTAAAAACAACGTAAAAGCATCTGAGAGGAAACTGACAGTCTTCATTTACTTTCAAGATCAACTCCTCCCCTTCAATTTTGTTGATGCGCAACTCTAGTGCCAAACTGAAATCAGTGGCATATTGCGTAAAGCTGAGAATGTTTGAATTGAGGATGATATCGTGGCACTGGATAATAATAATGATGATGAAGAAGAATATTCTAGTTGAGTCAGTGATTGTTTGGACTATGGGGATCAGACAACAGCACGAGAGTCAGCTGAGATTAGAGAAGATGTGTCAGAAGAGGCAGAAGCATCTAATGAAGTCGTTCAAGTGCGACCCTTAGAGACAACAGTGTGAGCCACACGGTCTGCACGAACACCGAGACCCCGAGATCAATCATTATACCTGTTCTACGATTGACAGTCAAATATCCAAGTTTACTAATGACACTAATATCTCTATGGTTGATTAATACCAAAGATAAACGGCTGTTTGACACAAGTTGCACCATTTGTGCCACTGGACTGCACAGAACACATGAATTAACCAAATGCTCTGGGCGGCAACCAAATAATAAAGGAACAAAATGAAGACTTCATCATCATCATCATCATCATTTATTTGCCTTTATCAGGTGATATGTATCAGGTGATATGTAGAAATTAAGGGCATAAGATAAGCTAGTTATATTAACTGGTATACAAAAGTGATTTTGGTGGCAACATTTGTTAACTTTCCACTTGATATCTACCATCATATTTTGAATGACAGCAGTTTAAACGACTGCCACAATAAGCTACTTGAAAACGATACTCTTCCAGTTTACGTTTAAATGCCAGTGAACGAATATTTAACAAATAAAGAAGCCTAAGCCGTGTATTACACTATGATAAAACACGATGGTCATTTGAGAACACGAGGGAAATGTAGAAAACACGAGCAGCAGGCGAGTGTTTTCTACATTTCTCGAGTGGATATTTGATCAAAAAATTACAGGGATACGGAATATTAACCCCCTCCCCTCCCCCACACCCTAATGGGGCCTCCGTTGTATAGAGCTCGGCTATAGCAGCACAATTTGAGCTTTGAATCATTTGCCCGTACTTAAGTGAGATAATTATCACACTCTCGACTACGTATAAAGCATTTCACTCACTTGGTCAACAGTCATATAATATTTTTGGAACAAAAGAAAGTGTTTATACAAGAAACAGTTAGACTGGTACACTGATATAGCTTTCGTGATGTCATAGACTCCCGCTGGTTAAGAGATTTTCAAAGAAGCGGACCCTTCAGATGCATCCGTTTACTTAGTTTAATTCAAAGCTAAAATCAGTTGCAAAATTTTCAAACAATTAAACTGATCGCAGATAAGTAAGATAACACATTTAGTATATCAATTAGCTGCTCTTCCCGACTCAGTGTTGTTCATCTAAGTTTTGTACATGATATTGCTTAGCTAGCCGCATTGCTATGGGGGGTAGGGAGTGGGGTAGGGGTGTAGGGTAAGGGTTGTCTCTCAACTACTTTTGCAACTTATTGTATCTGTGCTTACAATAGGTTATCTTTTGGTAATATTCCCAACTACTAATGTCTTGTGTTATTAGAAATGTATAACTATGAACTTCGTCATGAACAACCTTGTCTCGTCTCCCTGCACTCTGGAGAGAGAGAGAAAAACGGGGCGCGAGGAAATAAAGTTGCTTTATAAAATCTGTCACTGACCTTGTTTAATAAGCAGTTCTGCTAGGTGAGTGTTACAGTTGAATATAGCCGTATGTAATGGTGTGCTATCATCTGCGGTCTTCGCTCGGATGTCTGCATTATGTCGCAGCAAGGTGCGACAAATTTCAAGATCACCGTTCATGCAGACGAGATGCAGAGCCGTCATTCCAACCTGTGTTTTAGCGTTGACGTCGATATCTGTATCACGCACCAACAGATCTACCATGTCCTTGTTGCGTCTTCGCACAGCATGGTGTAGGGCGGTGTTGTTTAATGAGTCGACAAGCGATGCCTTAGCACCTGAATTGAGAAGAACTTCGGCTACTGCGGGGCAGTTAAACCTTAAAAAAAGAGGAAAAACAGAGAGAATTAATGGTAATCAACCATAAAAACATAAGGAAACATATTATTCTAAACACGGATAATACTCCATTCGTACGAACTTAAGATTTTTAGATCTTTTATGCAAGCAACAATGTGCTCGTAATAAAGGAAACAAAGTAACACTTAATCGAACAGGCCGGCAAGCGTTTGTCGTTCGGTCGGTCGGTCGTGCGTGCGTGCGTGCGTGCGTGCGTGCGAGCGTCCGTTCACGTCCATTGGTTCGTTCGTTCTTCGTTCGTTTTCCTTTTTCCTTCGGTCGGTCGGTCGATCGATCGATGGATGGACACACCACAACCAGTCAGTCGTTCTTTGTTCAATCGCTCGTTGGCCCTTTGGTTCGTCTGTTGACTTCTTTGCTTAAGCTTTCTCGTTCGTACAGTCATTAGCCTGCATAGCTTGGCGATTTTTAAGCATTTTGAGCGCGATAAGAAAGCCTCGAGGGCCTGGTAGAGAGACAACTCTGGCGCTCGCATTCAAATTGCTGCTCAAATAGCCATAGCACGCCGGCTCTTCGGTCATTAGTTCGTTCGGTTGGTCGGTCGGACGACTGGACAGGCACTCAAGCTTGGCGCTAAAGAGCTGCTGATTGTTTCAATGTTCCTTTGTCGTCCCGGCGTAAACCATCTAAATCTTCACCAGACTAATTCATCCTTGTTTCTGTACGCCGGTGAGTATTAGTTTGGGTAGCGCTGCTATTTTTTCTTTCCTTCGAGTTAAACTGAATGATTTTCTCGTTAAAACGTAACGTGACACAGTTGCTCTGCATTACATAGTTAACAAAAACAAATCGAGTTTAATTTATTCACTTGAGAGCAGGGCTCCAATGTGTCCCGCGTTACTGTAGATATCTCGGACCCGGCGTCATATATGGGTTGAGTTTGTTCTCGGGTACTCCGGTTTTCCCTTCTCCTTAAGAACCAACCTTGTCAAATTCCAATCCGATCCTGGAATGCACGGACACTTCTGAACGAGTTAACAAAACAGGACAATGTGTTCATTGAAACACATTATACACTCAAGACTGAATCACAAGCAAACGACTTCGAAACCGGCCCTGATGGAATCGAACTCGTTGAACTAGTAAACTGTGCGAGCAAAGTTCTGAAAACAGAAAAGTCAGCACTGTTACTTGCTTGAAGAATTTTAAGCTAGAATGCTAGAACTGGAGCAAAATGAGATCTCCGTTGAGCTTGATTGATGGATATAGTTGTTTCGAACGTTCACTGATTTTAATTGAGAGAAATCATCAAAATTCTAGGGCACTTAGAAATGATAGGGAATGATTCCCCAGTGTTCTGATCAAACAAGAGATTATGATCCTGCGCCAATACGCTGGAAATAATTACTAGATGTTCCGGGTTATGGACATTCTGTATTCAATTACAAAATTAATAACTTCCCAGGTGAAATACACTTTCAAGGAAAGTAATCAAAGGCAACCTTGTGAAATGCAAACCCTCTGGCCATTTCATGTCAATTTAGTAATTTGTCGACAATTAATTATATGTTCAAATATTAGTACAAGGTCGGAATTAATCGCTTACGATCACCCTTAATATTCTACTCGGGTTCAATTCAGTCAGGAGCGAGAGTCATCGTCATCTGTCCGGCTTTAGCTTACCTCGCTGCGACGTGAAGTGGGGTCGAGCCATCCTTCAATCGAATGTTGACTCGAGCACCATGATCGATCAATATTTGCGTCATCTCCACTCGATTCCATCGAGCCGCTAAATGCAGCAAAGAAACGCCTTCTTCGTCAAGATTGTTGATTATCTTTACGTTGCTATTATCCAGGAGATAATCTCTCAATTCACTCACGATTCCGTCCTGTATGATTTCATGGATCTGTTGCGACCGAGTTGATAAACCCACAAACTTTAGCGAAGCCAGTTCAATGCTGGATTCCATCAATTCTACTTTGCTCGCGGCCGTACTTGTTCGACTCAACAGCGGCGAATCTTTGTAATTGTTCGATCTTGGTCCTTTCGCCTTCGCTGTCGTTGAATTCATTGTGGGGAAGTGTCATCTAGTCTTGTTGCGACGAGAGGGATTCTTCTAAGAGGAGAACGACTCGAACATGGAGGCCTACGAATGCTGGCACCGTAATATTTTTCAACATAAAACCATTGGTCCGGAACTAAGTATTAACCATAACAATACCACGCACATTCTCGTCCCCAGAGGCCGCGATCCTTTTGGTCAGTGACGGAGATCGCGACCTGTCGCGATCTCCGTCACTAACCAAAAGGATCGCGGCCACTGAGGACGAGAATGACCCACGCAGTGACACAATACAAAGCAAAACAATGCATACAGTTATATACTTCATGTCAAGCTCGGGCACCTACTAACAATGACCAATACGACAAAATCGTATACCCTTCAACCTGCTAATTTTTCTTGGTTCCAAAAAACTAAGGTTGCCCAATAGGCTGAAAGAGACCAAAAAGTTTGTTTACTATGGCGAAGGAAGACCAATTGCTTGCGATTGCACTCATGAACATGATCACGATGAAGAGATAATAAATTTTGAAGGTTTTACTTAAAATGGTTGCTATGGCAACCAGCCACTTCCTTTTGAGGTTTTCAGGTTTTCATTTACGTATGATTTATTGTGTCCCTAATTAGCACAAGTTCAACGGGAGGTGCGGCGGCCTCATGGAGATGGCCACTTCATTCATGGCCACTTCCGGAGCGAGCGGTCTGGGTTCGAACCCTGAACGTGTGTGTTCACATTGTGTTCTTGGGCAAGACACTCTGTGCCTCCCGCCAGCCAGGTGCATAAATGGATACCGGGGAATTTAATGCTGGGGGTTAGTAGAAATACACTGATAATCGCTTCGTGCCAATGAAACCGGGAAAAGTTCCGGCCTGATGAGCCACTTGGCTTTTATGCAAACCTATATCATGGCTTGTGTTTGTAAGCGATATAACGCGCGCTCTGATTGGTTAATTGTCACTGAATTGCAGGGCATTATTCTCCCGTAATGCCTACGGACGGATTACGGGCTTGCAAAAACAAGGCAAAAAGTAATTAAAAAAACCATCTAATAATTGTCTGAAAATTGTAGCGCGCGGCTGAGATTGAGTGACGACTGAGGAACACTCTGAGAGTGAATTTTATTAACCGGACGAGTTAGAATTTCACGACAACAGCAGTTTGACAGAAACAAATAACGAACGAGTTGGCGGGAGAGAAAACGAAGGAAACAGCCAAGAAGAGGCCGTTGACACTTTTCTTTACGTATTGACTTTGGCCTTTGATTCTCAAAGAAATGAATTTTCCTTGCTGTAACGTGACCATAACTTTCTACATAACCTTTTTACAGCCGGCTATAGGAAATTCTGACGAAACTAAAGATTATTTTAGATCGAAAGACGTGTTAGTTCACTTGATTTGTGTGGTTGAAAACGATGAATGAACAGAGAAGCGCATTACTGGATGTAATGTATACTTCCGCTACGCCAGCTTTGGCTTTTTTGCTTTATTTTTGTTGTTGGTGCCATGCAATAAACAACTTAATAACCTCGACCGTTCGTATCAAACCTCGGCCTACCGTATTGACCTTGCTATCGCTAGGTCAATATGGCAAGGCCTCAGTTTGAGATTTTCCCGAAACGACCTCACTCTCGGTTGTTACCTACCTACCCAATCAGCACAACAGTGCTAAATGAATAACATGCCACCTAGGGAAAGTGTCTTACTTTTTATTTTATATTTACTAACGTTATGTGGTCACGATTATTAATACTGACATTCCATTGTTCTCATGTTAAAGAAAAGACAAATCACTAGACAAGTGCATTTTTGTTTCAAATGGGGATTTCCCTTTATTTTTTCCAAACCTAGAAATACCTTCACAAAAATATCGGTTTTCTTTTTGTAATTAATAGAACAAAACCATAACAATATACAGGTCGAAAGATCTGGGGAAAGTTGAATTTTTCATTAAATTTTCCATTGTAAGGAACTAAAATACGCATTACCAAATTCGCATATTACTGACGCAGTGAAACGTTTTCGACTTCGCCCTAATCTTGTAACACTTTTGTATCTACAAGGTTACCTCAGAAATGTTTAACATCTTACTACTGAATGTCTCTGCGCCATAGCTGTTTCTGTATTGTTATTTAGTTGCGCCCGCGGCCTTCTCGGTTTCCCTAGTCTGCGCATGCCTCGTTGTCATTATATAATCCCGCGCTTGTCGCGCTATGCCCCAAATAACTGAAAGCCTGGGAGAGGCTGGGGCCTTTTGTCCTGTTCAGTATTGTGACATTAAACGACCTCTTAAACCTGAAATTCGCCTCAATTTATTGGCGCTAAACTTATCTTGAACGTACGAGGCACCCTCGAACCACTTCGTCAGTTCAAGTGAAATAGCGAACAATTTTCTTTACTAGATTATGTTAATAAAATAGCTGCATCCCTTTCACCTTATCTCTAGACTTTGTTTTGTGTACTATTGCTCTCTAACCATAAACCAAACTTTAATAAACACAAAATTATAAAAATCAACAACAGTTTTTTTTTCGTTCAGCCAGACTACAGAATAGAACACAGTGTATTTTTGTTGCTGTTGCCTGTGGAGTATCGTGTAATAACTTCTCTTCAAAATTATGATTTTCTGAAAAATATTCAAACAATACACCACAAGTTTCTATGGTTTATAGGCTAATAAACCACACAGGATGTTGATAGAACGCGAGAAGAATTTGCAAATCACGAGCTGCAGGTTTACCGGCACAATGAACCATATAGCTGATTGACCAATCAGAACGCGTGCATTTATTTGGTTATTATATAAAATCCACTCTGAAACTGGCTACCACTTAAGTCTACTACTCTCTAAAGTATGCCATTAAAGGCTTAAAAAATACTCCCAAGGGAGGACTCATAAAGTCTTCCAATCGACAACTCACTAGATTCTCGAAACTAACAAACTGTTATATCTGGTTTAGTTTCCTGGGCCGTGTCTTCCGGCGGTTTCCCATCAAAGAAGTCTGGAGCCAAAGTTGCCTGCTCCTCTGCGATACTTGGTGAAATCTGGTCCAGACTTCGGGCGTCCAGTTCGGTTTCGGGATCAATTTTTCTGGCCAATCTTCGTAACAGTATATTCTGAGCTTCAATTACATTAACCAGCGTCTTCACGCGTTTTTTAGTTTTGTCGAGTTGCTTTTTGACCTCAGTGTACTCCGACAAATCTGAGTCGATTTCATTGGCAGGTAGTCCAAAGTCGAGCTTCGAGAAATTCTGCATTCCAAGTAAAGCCATCCACCTAATATAGAAGCAGCAATATTGGTTACATTATTTTTTTGACAATAGCTGCAGAAACTCTCGCGCGCTCATCGGCTAATTTTCATCATCAATAAGTGGACAGACACATGAATCTATCATTTAACGTGATGTTATTATTCTAAAGAAGACAGACCGACCTTGGTGTTTCAGGCCTCTGTCCTGTTATTGCCGATGAATTTCGTCATAACATCGTAAGAGTTGTCTGCGGATCCATTGCTACTTTGACAATGTTATGACAAAATTCATGATCAATAACAGGACAGACGAGAAAAAACTGACGTCAATTTGTTAAATGGAACTCAAAAACTATACTTTTTGGCAATATTTTTGTTGTGATCTTGACGAGTACAGAACTGACAAGAATTAAGTAGTACATGAGCCTGCAAAATTCACACTCATCTCGTACGTAATTTGCTAATGTTTTACGGTATTAGCACGGATTTAGAATTCGATTTTGATTTTCAGGCATTTGTAACTTTTTTTAAATCCTAAATCTGCTCGAATCATGCAGATTTCGCCTCTCGGTCTTGATTTTAAGTAACTTTCTGCAAGATAACTGTTTGATTTCGTTTTAATTATTGAACTAACGTTAACCAGGAAAAACAGGACTCTATAATCCTCGCATCATGTCATGTCATTCTTTACTGTTTAGTGCCACACCGGCGGGCGATGAAATCAAGGGCAGAACGTTTTGTAAGCGGGAACGTTTTTAAATTTCAAACATACAACTGTACACGGCATGCAAAATATACGAAGTGCAATTTTCTTCATGGTGGCACTTTGAACTAGACAGATTCACATACTATGATACCTTTTCCATCGAGTTGGACGATTAGGTTTGACAACCAGTGATGGGTGGTACACACGCCGCGTAATGAATCTTGGGTAGCTTTCTTCAATCTCTGCTACAAATTCGACTTGCATGGCAAACCTCTTAAGCGTAGCATTCTGCTGTATGGAGTCAATGTCTCCCACAGCAAGACCAACCTGCGTCAGGTGTAAAAAGCAAACCGCTTTGAGTATGGCATGAGTGAGAGAAATTTTTCGCATTTGTTTTGCGAAACATAAAGCGGTTCCGTTAAAAGGTTTTACTCATTTGAAAGAATGAGCGAGGGTCACTGAGAACAAGCACAGAGTTCATAAAGGTGGAAATTGCTAATTTAGCAATAATTTAATTTGCGCTACATTTCAGGCTAACACTTTTCACTATTATCCAATTTCCTCTAAGCGTTCACAGACATTTGCTGCGAAAATTGAAATGTTGTTTATCATTTCCTCACATCCGCAACAAGGGAAATAAAAAATCAAACTGGTTTCAAAACTTTAAACGAAGAGAGAATGGTTCAGTAACGAATGGTAGCCGAGAATACGAGATGGCGCACTTTTCAATCGAGTTATCGCTCTAGCCAATCACAGAGGACGCAGACAATACATTAAACCTCTAGCCAATCACAGTCTCAGACTATCCAGTGAACCAATTAAAACTCCAAGCAAATACATGCAGTTGACGCAAGGCGTGGGAACACGTGTGCAGGCGAGCCACGAATGACTTTGGTTTTACTTCTGAATGGATAATAAAGTGTCGCGATTTCTCGAGACAGTTTCGAAGAGTATGCATGGAAAACCAAAGCAGATGCGAGTTACTATGGACACCTGAGTCAGTGAAAACCGCTGGAAATGCTGCCTGTACTAAAGAGATGAATCTTTCTAGTTGACTACATACCAGAAGGTTCATCAGTATGATGGCCATAAGGAGCAGGAAAAAAGTGATGAAAACAAATGCAGCTTCAGGAAACGGGTTCTGTGGTGCAGTAGTCGATCGCGCCGTAGTATTCTTGCTAATGGTTTTAACGAATGTGTCATCGAATTCTAGCTCCCCAATCATCATCACTGACACCTTGATAAAAGATCTCCCGAGATCGCTAAATGCATCCTGTGGCACAAACAGAGAAACGCATTAGAAGAATTAATTCAGGTTGGAAAAGAACCGTTTCAGGTGGGTTGAGATTTTTCGCGTTCTATTAGAGGAAAACCATGCTTTACTTAATCAACTTCTTCATCTCTCTGCAAATCTAGGATTGGCCTCTACAGCCATACAACACGTTGATCCGCCGACAAACCCACCTGGTGCTATTCCTTAGTCGAAATTGCCTGACGGACGCCAATAAATGATAGCCCTTCGGATTACTACAATCAATTTTCACCATTTTCATCTCACCTGCTCCTTAAAGAGGATGAAGAAAACAATGGCAAATCCGAGAATGAAGACAAAGAAGACCATCAGCACTTTGAGAACCGTCTGGGTTACCTCTAAAAACATGGTCACGTAAATACCAAACAGGCGAAATCGGCGGAGGAACAGGACCAAGTTGGCGTAACAGAGGAATATCGACGCCAATCCCACAACCCAGAGAAAGTAGGGATCT
The DNA here is from genome assembly GCA_019787425.1 of Platygyra sinensis. Taxonomy (NCBI): domain Eukaryota; kingdom Metazoa; phylum Cnidaria; class Anthozoa; order Scleractinia; family Merulinidae; genus Platygyra; species Platygyra sinensis. The sequence continues at coordinate 256 of JAHPZR010003127.1, read as the reverse complement.
GTCATTTGGCTGAAGAGATCTTCAGTGATATCATCGGGCATGACAAATGGTATCATGAAGGCAACTGCGGTTCCATAGAGCGCCCATTCGAGCAGGTTGCTGATGTCTGTGAAGTACCTAAAGCGCTGAATGAATATTTGGAAAATCTCCTTCACAAGATGGACAAGTGCAAAGCCGAATACTATATACGAAAACCCTTTGCTAAATGCTGCTTCGACATCGTAAAATTCTGACACTTTGTCACATACGAGTTCAT
>JAHPZR010003126.1:45000-48111 GCA_019787425.1 Platygyra sinensis | reverse complement strand
TAACGATCCCCAAAATAAAGGGATCACTTTCATAGTTTATAAGATATAATCGTGTAAAGTTTGCTTACCATTTTCGCATAAATTATGACCTAAATTTGGAAACTGCTGAATTTCTCGAATTGGGTCTTTGCGATTTTGGTGAGACTCTGTTCAGCGCAAGGCACTTATGCGCACTATGTGTAGCCGAGAGATTTTCACGAAAAAATGCCAGCAACAGCAGATTTTCGGCTCAGAGCTCAAAGGGGCGTGGCATTATAACCACGTGACATTTACTCCGATCGCCTCAAAAATTTATGTTATATAGTAGACTGATCTATATGTTATCCATTCTATGTGTTAGACTTACGATAAAAGTAAAGGTGGGGATACCAGAGAGCTTCAAAGTAGGATGGTACCCCCCAAAAAAACTGGGTCGAGTCACCTTAAATGTTACATTACAATAGGAAATAACGTACTAAATAGTACTCCGACTTGCTGACCAAAACAGTATAGGAAACTGGCCTATTGTTTTATTGGTTACAAAACTGGCCCATTGTTGGTTGGTTGCATAGAGTTCAACCGGTGAAGCATGGAAAGTGAATGCCACCCCTTGACACTTAACATATGTTTCTCCGTCTATTCCATACCATGACTTGGGGCCCTTGATAAGCGATTCTAACTTGTACTTCTTGTTTTCCATCAAACGAACTGGGTGATCAAACTGTGCAGAAAAGCCATGATAAGTCTTGTATAATTTTTTTGAAGTGTATGATCCTGTTTGTTTTACCAGAGAAGAGCCATCCCTAGTATCTTTAACTTCCACGGACACGTGAGTTACACCTTCAGACAAAATGGTGAACTCCAGTAGCATGATGGCTGTACGGAAAAATTAGACAGTTAGGGAACGTGCCATATCCCCAAAGAATGTCCGGGAGATGAAGGAATCGAAACCTTTGACATCCATGGATATTCCTCGGGGCTCGTAGAAATGGTAAAGAACGTGTTAAGACACCATTGTAGTGTTTCACCATGCTACCAACCTCTTTCACAGTAAGAAGCTCAGCGTCGATTACAACTGATGCAAACTCCTGATGTGACATCAATGGAAATCTGATCGCTTTCACAATTTCCTCACCAAGAATTCGTCTTTTCGACTCACCGTCAGGGGTTATTCCTTGCCTTTTACTTTGTTCTATGGCCCAGCGATCAACAGCTTTAAACAGTTCCACCTCCTTCACATTCAATCCTTCTCTCTTCACAACTGTCTCCACTAGCGATCGCTCAACTGTAACAAATTCGTCTGACGTCACAGCTTCTTCTGTCTGCTTCTCAATCACTTCCCAGCATCGATCTTCCAAATATTTATCCTCAAATTTCTGAGCGTGTGGCAGAATGCAAAACACATTCGATGCTTTCAAATTGCGATGAAGATATTCGGTGCATTCCTCAGCGAGTGAAGGCACCATGTATTTGTTTGCTAAATACAGCACTTGCATCACATTACTTCCGCCCAAATTCAATTTGTCGCTGTACAAATAGACAAACATCTCCAACAGACTCTCGTAATCACAGTCAGGCAATTCAATAGAGTCTTTAGTTTCCGCCATTTGACCATAGAACATGGCATAGAACACAGGACTGCTGATTGCCAGCACAAACTTGTGAGCTGGGATCACCTTCTTACTTTCATTTTCGCCAATCGACGCTGGAACAACAAATTTCACATCGCTCATTACTTCCGTGTTGAAAATAAACGTAGTTCTATCAGCGACAGCTGAACACTTCGTCTGCCAGTCCTCTTCAACAACTGTCATTATTACTCTCTGGTTTGTTCGCAGTATTATTCGATATACTGGGTCGAGCTGTCGTTGGGAATGGACGTGTTCGTTTAGTCGGCGCGCTCGAGAGGTCAACTTTTGAGCTAAAATGCACGATTAACTGGAGTATGACAAAATCTGGAAGCAAGAAAAGGAAGAAATTAAGTAGCTCATCAAGTACTGAAGCCGCTTCTTCCGCCGAAGGCAAAGGAGACGAAGCATTTGAATCGGGAAAGTCGGCAGCAATGGCGACCAACGAAGGCGTCAATGAAACCCCTTCTCTGGTCGACGTATGGAACGTGCTTACGGAAATTAAAGTTAATACCGTGAAGTTGGTAGTTGACGTGGAATTGTTAAAGGCAAATTACAACGAGCTAAAAGGCAGTCTATATTCTACAAAGAGCCAGGTGGACGCCCTAGTCACAGAAAATATTGCTGTTAAATCCAAGTTGAAGCTCCTCGAAGAACAAGTATTAACATCAAAGAAGGAGTTAGAGGAACTTAAACAAAGACTCTACGATGTTGAAGGTAGCCACGATGACTTGGAACAATATACGCGTAAATTTAATTTAGTGATACACGGAATTCCAGAACGCGAAGAAGAAGATAATGTTCAGAATGTTATTAGTTTAGGAAATATTCTGAAGGTCAACTTAACACGTGGTGACATTGATATTGTTCACAGATTGCATACAAAAAACAAAACCAAAGCACGACCGATTATCGTCCGTTTCAGTAACTACAATGCAAAAAGCCAACTTTATAAAGCCAGGATAAATCTACGAAATGCAACTCTACAAGACCTTGGAGCGGAGAAGATCTTCATCAATGAAAACTTAACTGCATGGAGAGCGAGGCTATTCAGAGAGGCAAGGAACGTTATGAAGAAATTTCACAACGGTAAAACGTGGACTGTCGATGGAAAAATCTTTTTGAAAACAGACTTAACTGCAAAAGTTTTAAAGATTGACTCTTATGAGGATCTAAGAACCCTTTAATTGCAGTCATGTTTTTTTTGTTTTTGTTTTTTAAAAAAATCAGAATACTAAACAATTTGGCCGGATTTTGCATACCTTTTTTTTTAAGATGTTGTAATCCGACCTCTCTAGTTAGCACCTTGGATAGCGGGCTTTTGGCCGGTTGATCGGTAATTTCCCAGGAGAGGTAAGTAATTGTTTTGTCTGTCCGTTAGTTATTTTGTAGTGTTGCTTAGTTCTTTTTTTTAATGTCTACTGTGAAATTCTTAACGCTTAACGTTAGAGGTTTAAGGAATCAAGAAAAAAGAAGATCGATATTCTCATATTTAAAAAGACAA
>JAHPZR010003126.1:35000-40000 GCA_019787425.1 Platygyra sinensis | reverse complement strand
GTTGTGTAAAAACTCCAAAAGACTCCAACAAACTCCTATTTGTTCCAGGGACAACTCCTTAAAACTAAAATGTTCGCGCGGAAAGAGACCTAATATATTTCGATGACGTAGGAAACTAAACTGAACGATTTCTTTGTGCGGCTAGCTAAAAACGGATATTTATAATCACGCAATCACAACGAAACAAGGCTACATTTAGGAAAACAAAAAAGTCATGAAATTGTTCTAATCGTTCTTTGTACAGCAACTTGACCTAAGCTAAGAAAAGATGTTTGACTTAGGAATTTAACAAGACGGCTGCTCCCACATCTTTAAGCACCTGAGAGGTTCTGAAAATTGTCGCTCCCTTTGTTCAGAAGATTGTTTAAAAATCCTCTACTCTGCTTCACAAGTTTCCAATTGAAAATAAAAGAAGCCATGCTAAGGCATCAACTAAATAATTAAGTTCTTTTCCTTATTTCGTCGCGAACTTTTCTTTTTAAAGCCTGATAGAAAACGCGTTCTTAGTGTTTCTACAGTTATAGAAATACGAGTTGGAGTTTGAAAACTCGAAAAAGTTGTAGAAACTGTCGCCTGTCGGCTCTTCTATAACTCGATCCCGGAAATAGGGTAATTAAGTAAGTTTATTTCGTAACTTGACTACCGCGGGCTGTACGGTCTGGTCAGTTCTTTTCGTGATTTTAGGTTTACTTTGTCCTGTTTGAACAAGTAGAACTCAAAATTAAAAAGAACTGAATTGTAGTCTTTTGCTGCGATATTGGCGTAGGCGTTTCATACATAAGCTTGAACATCACTCACAGCAGGAAGTTAGGCTTTCGCTGTCTAATCGACTAGGATGGTGTCTAATACGAGCTGCTGAGCGCGTCACTTTAGCCCTGTCGGTGGAGCGCCAGACGGCGATGGACAAAACACTGACCCCCAGTCCATGGACTACCCCAATGGACTACCTAAATGGACTACCCTAAAATGGACAGCCCCTAAAAATAATATTCCAAATGAGTACCATGCAAAGTTGTAAGATGCTACACCTTGCTTTCTTTGTTCTGGAATCACTGAACACAAAATAGACAAGTAGATTCTTCCTTGATTAGTATTACTACATGTATGACTTAAGTTTGACAAGTTAGGTGTTGATTGTTTACAATGTTTCAGCCTCAGGATAGCTGACTTATAACTAATTATTCTGATGTCTACAATGAAAGTATGTCTTTTATTGCTCTGCAACATACAAAGCTAGAACCAGTTCTAATATTGCAGCACCCACAGTTGAAATTATTGTAAGGACCAAATTTCCCCTTCCGCTGCTTTTGAATGCCTTTTGAGTGACCCTTGGATCCAACCTGCTACTGCAAATAGCTTAAATTCCACTAAGTTATTTTACACCAGCAACCAGTGTTTTCTCAAATGCATTGTAAACATTTCAGATTCAGGTTGTTCTCTTGCAAATTATTTTGGAACAATTAAGGGGAATTAATATATGGAAAAGATTTAAATTTTCTAACTACCTTGTTAATTTATCATGGTTCCTGGAAGGGTTAACTATTCAGCCATTACTCTTGTTATCTCCTGTCATATCATCTTTTACCTAAAGCAGTGTAGTGGCTGACTGAATGGCATGGAGTAAAACTGAAAGTCACTCTGTGACATTTACATTTAACTGTGCTGTTCCTAAATCAAATATTAGACTGGGTTCCCCGCTCACATTTCAGTGGTTTTTGAAGTTATTATGTTTACCTCATATTGATAACAGCCATTGATAATGAAACGATGAAATCTGGTTTGCGTTTCTACACTTCTCATACCATTTTGTGTTCAGCAGTTGTTTATTTTAAGTACAATTATTCAAAAGGGTGGCTAGAGGCTGTACAGGATGAAAATAACAGGAAGTTACATGTATATATGTGTAGTTTAAGTATACTAGCAGCTAAGAACATCAAATAGTACTCATTTGGAATATTATTTTTAGGGCTAGTCCATTTTAGGGTTAGTCCATTGGGGTAGTCCATGGACCTGGGGTCAGTGTTTTGTCCATCACCGCGACAGACAGCTGTGCGGGAGGTCGAGAGTTCGAGCCTCAGACAGGATCACCAACACTCATTGTCTTTAACTTTATGTTCGAGGATAGTGTCTAATAGAAGGTGGTGACCGTCGCCAGTTTAGCTTAGTTGGTGGAGCGCCAGACAGCTGCATGCGGTCGAGTTCGAGAGTTCGAGCCCCAGACAGGATCAGCAACACTCATTGTCTCTATAACATAACTGAGGAGAATGTGTTACCTTTGTTATCACACCTGGAAATGTGTCCAGCATCTTCAGTGTTGCATGGTTCAGGAAACGCTAAAGAACCCACACACGCCAAATTCAACTTATATCCACATGACAGTGACCAACTCCAAAGCTCATTGGCTACTTTGGTCGCTGTATACGATTAAATAGTATTTCTTCTAGCTAATTTCTGTTTGTATGTTTATTTCTGTATTATTTTAAATTGTTACATTAAGTTGTTTCTTTTCTGTAAACAGTGTACAAGCAGTAGGGCATGCCGACTTCCCTATGTGGTGGTCTGGCCTTGTTTCACACATTGGTGTTTCACATAGAGTTAACCTCGTTGCGCTTTTCCCCCTTGACAAAGAGTTTTCAAAGAAAAATTGTTTATTTCTATCATGATGTTAATCGAATAATTCAGTTTTGGACTAAATTCGATTAGTTACTCCAGGTAAGAATGATGTAAACAGAGCGCCATCTCCTGTATTCACAAACCACTGTTGTTGTTTCTGCAAACCAGACACAAAGTCTTAATCCAGGAAAGATACTTAAATTAAGAAAAATTGATCTTCACTGGTACAGTGTTTAGAAAAACCATTTAGCGGCAGAGTTCGTACCGTAAGACCATCCCTTCGACACACTGAGGTTTTGAATCTGAACTACAACGAGGCGTTTTATCAGCAATCGGTCAGGGCAACTCTATCAAGATTATATATAGACTTCTCAAACCAAAACCATTTCTCTATTATTTACCATTAAATTTCAATATATGGAAATTGTCCTGTTACTGAAAATTTTGAAATCGAGAGCAAATGACTGAGAATAGTTATTAGTATCTAACACGTTGCGCTGTCATTGCGTTCACTTCCAGTGACTTCTGTGTTCCTAGTTGGTTACGAAGTTACCAGTGAAGTGCGTTTTTCATACATCTCTCCAGATTTTGATCATGCCTTTCGTTGTATAATTATCAAAGCAGCTGTTGTTCCACCTGATGTGGTGATAGCCGAGTGGATCCACAGACTACGTTGACAATAATGTCAAAAACAGGAGGGACGATTTTTAAAAAATGTGCACTGCTCTGGTTTGTTCTTGGCCTGCTCTCCCACGCAATCCTGACGCAATTAAAAAATAATTCGTCTGAACCATTCAGTGGATTAAGTCAAGGAAATGAGATGTTATCGAAGATTAATGAAGAAAGAAAGTTCTCCGAGTTTTAGGTAGCCTGCAGTGCAGGCGGCTTTTGCCTGAACAACCGATGGGAATATCCACTCGCCCCGCCAAATTCCGCCTGCATTGCAGGCTAAGTTTTAGGTATGTGTGTTTCCCCAACCTTCAGTTATTTGTCGAAACATTTTGCAAAAATTTACAGAGCCCATTATGCAGCCCCCAAGTTGGTGTACATCCGTGGCACACCAACATGGCGGCTGGAAAATAGTGTAAACATCTGGAGCTTACTTTAACTATCTAGGCGAATGATTATTTGTACTGAACAAACAAGCATTTACATAAGCACTTTTCGCGGCACTTTAAAATCTGTATGGGCTAAAAATAAAGAAATAAGTACATTTCTTCACCAAAAGCATTCGTAGCTCTGTGTGACGCACTCTAAATTAAATTCAAAATGCGCTGTTTTCCAGATCAAGCAAGCTTCTGAGCTGAAATGTTGTACAGAGATAGAAATGTTTCACCTCTAATGGTCGATGACTAGCTGATGAAGATCAAAATTTTGGTATCCGTCTCTTTAATTTTGGATTTTTGAGCATGATGACATCACGTTCAAGCCAAGAATTGCATAAATTATAAATTCGCTTGTCTGTCCGCTTATTCTCGGTTTTCACCAGTCATGTGATCAAAACTAAAAATGAAAAATCGTCAAGAACCTGGGATACGATAGATGATTGATATATGAAGAACCTCGCCAAGAATCAGGTCTCTGCTGTTTTTCATTTGCGTGTTATTTGCAGAAGTGTGTCGCCCAAATTTATAGAGCTTTGTATGGAGACGCCATGTTTGTGTCCTTCGGAGGAACATCTGGAACATAAACATGGCGTCCGTTAAGTAACAGAAACATTTGTCACTGAGTGTTGCTATTGAAACGAAAAGCTATTGCTCTAGAGCTCCGGCACATTGAATGAAATGTTTCTTCTAGTGCAAGCACTGTTCAGTTAGCAAAAACTAACCGACTGAGTGATGACTCATCTTTTGACCTACGCGACAGCCTTCTCGGGTCGCAGTTAGGGTCTTTTATCTAATGAAACTAAAACCTGAGATGGAAAGGTAATTTTGAAATATGATTGCGTAACATGAAAACCAAGAATGGACAAAGTAAATTAGCCAACAACCTCGCAAAAATTTAATTCGTAGTTTAATCAAAACTAACGAACAAACATATTCAACTTTAACTTTTTTTGATTAAGGCTTGACGTTTCATATGTACACTACATACATTTTCAAAAGTAACTGTATTATTAAAACAACTATTTATGTAAATCAAAGGTGAGGGGTCTGGAGCCTAGATTAAGCAAATACTTAGCAGTAAATAGAGAATGATGTTAGCTTGTTTCTGGTAGGCTTATATAAAACTCAACTGAAAAAGTATTTTTTAATTTCCCCTTATTCACTGTTTAGTGCACCTAACCGCAAAATACAACGACATTTACTGATTTTGCTATGCTAGAAATATAATATGTACAGCTATTTCGAAGAAGGTAGCGAATAAGCAAACACGACTATATCGAA
>JAHPZR010003126.1:27500-30000 GCA_019787425.1 Platygyra sinensis | reverse complement strand
AGATGGACAAAGATTTCACTCACCTCACGCTTCGCAGATCTGTCCGCCATTTTGGGTTGGAACTCAGCAGGTCCGATCTTTATGAAAAACCGCTGATCCGACCTGTTGACTCATTGACTCATTTGACTCATAAAACATCCGTTCTCTGGATATGGTGATCGCCGGAAAAACCATCATTGTGAAAGCTGTGTGAAAGACACGAAACAACTAGTTTAGATAACTGCGATATTGTAAATGATCGTAGTGGAAATGAGTCCTCCATTGCTGTGGAACTGCTGTGGACAGACTGTCTGTCATAAAGCTTTCAGTTGTAAACAATCGACGTTGAATGTTTCGAATCTGTCTAGAGACAGCGAACCATCTAGACTTGCTGGTGATGGTTTTTTTTTTTCCAGGATGTATGGTGGTCCCATGTTTCAGTGGAATAGTAGAGCGCTAGGCGTTTGGTCAATATTTTTAATAGGGAACATCCACAAGATTTACTGAAATCAAGTTGAGAGTCCAACAAATCTTTTTAGCTCTCGTAGACATACATGTAATCCAATCCACTTTTTGCAGAATCAATGTTATGTAGGTTACATAGACAAATTACACTATGTATCAACAGCACCATTCAACTGTCACCTGTCCGCACTTACACAGTTTTGGTGATGTTTGAAACTTAATTTACTCTATCAATAGAGAATGACTGCTGTGCTAAATGTTTAACTTACCTGCTTTAAAGAAAAGTAATGAGTTACAAAATTTCACCACATTTATATTTATATAACCCAAGTTATTCTGGCATTTTGATTGGTTCTCGCCTATGATCTGTTGGAGGGCAGATGCACGATTGACGTCATTGTTACAAAGTTTTTCCCTCTTCCGTCATAAAATGGCGGAAAGTTTTGAGAATTAGGATAATATTTTACGTGCCTGGGCAAAAGATAAGGCACAAAAAGTCTTGCCGAGGCATTGCACAGGTTCGAAAAGCCAGAAGAAGAAAGATAAAGCCGTTTCGGAAGTTACTAAAACGAGGAATGGGGAATGGGGAATGGGGAAATTGAAAATGAGAAATTGATAATTTTTTACATTAACTTTTTATAACGTGGAAGAAATTTTTTTAACGGCAATTATCAATACCCACATTTTACTTTTCAAATTTCAAATTTCGTGCAGTTTGAAGTTGTACTACAAAAACAGTTTTTGTCATTCAGTCGACCGTAAATTGAGTAGCAAATAGCGAGGAAATTTGTTAAGTGTACTCCACAGCAATTCTCTCAAATACAGCAACGATTAGAGAGGGAAACTCGACTGAAATTGACTCAGTTTTTACTAAAATTGTACAGAGAAACACACAGGATTACGCGCCATTACAGCGCCGAGCAAGAAACAGCCAAACAAACTCTCACGACTTCAAATTAAAATATTCAATGGAATTTACTCACAGTAGCTTTCCTTGCCATCTAAAGGTGAATAGAGATAAGCTTGCGTTGATTAATCGTCTATGGAAGTGTAAAAAATTATAAGGGCGAAAAAATGACGATAACCGCTAATTTATTCACGAACATAGATCAACTGATGGATTCCGCCCTCTGCAGCGGTCCGTATGAGAAAATTCCACCCACGTACTCCAGGGACAAATCAGATTGCGGGATTTGTTGAATTCCGCCCACTAGGTAACGAGCCGAAAAAAGATAAATCCTCTTATTTTTGCACACAACGTTTGAAAAATAAAATGTGGGTATTGATAATTGCCGCTGAAAAAATTTCTTCTACGTTATAAAAAGTTAATGTAAAAAAATTATCAATTTCTCATTTTCAATTTCCCATTCCCCATTCCCTATTCCCCATTCCCCATTCCCCATTCCCCATTCCCCATTCCCCATTCCCCATTCCCCGTTTTAGTAACATCTTTAAGAAAATGATCCAGGAAAAATTTTCGAGCAGTCTTAGTCGGCAGTCTAGCGAGACTAAACCACGCACAAAATTGGTTTTGGTAAGCCCAGAGCCAGTACTTTATCTCGGCGGAATTTGACGAACCCAATAAACAAAATGTTTCTGAGAATAATTTATTTAAAAAATTCAACTTTTCCTAGTGTCAAAACATTTGTTGACACAATGACACAATCCTGTGAGAGTTCAACTCTTTTCTTATGCAAACACTTTCTTTTGTTCCAATAAATTTGCATGGCTACTGGACGCGTGATTGAATACGCTCTTTCAGCCATTTCCGAGTTTTCTTTTCCTCTCTGTCAAAACGAGTCCAAGAGCGAACCATTCATATCGAAAATGTGTTCCGCCTACAGGTTCATCTTTATGCAAGTCAAACTCATTTTCACAAGAAAGATTTTGCATGAAGACTCGTTTTGAAACAGAAGCACAAGGTAACTCGAGACTCGTTTTGAAACAGAGGCACGAAGTAACTCGAGACTCGTTTTGAAACAGAGGCACTCGGAAATGGACGCCCTCAACCAGTAGCCAGAGGGTGGGGGGGGGGGGGGGTCCACATTGTGTCAAA
>JAHPZR010003126.1:0-22500 GCA_019787425.1 Platygyra sinensis | reverse complement strand
TACTGCTCAACAGCTTGCGTTCGAATGGTCACAAACTGGGGCTTCATTAATACACTCATAAGTAAGAACCACTTCGTACAGCATAACAAACAGTACCACGTGAAAGGGGCTTCATCAATACACTAAAAAATTAGAACCACCTTGTACAGCGTAATAAACAGTACCACAAGAAACTACTGCTCAACAGCTTTCGTTTGAATGTCCACACACTAGGGTTTCATCCACAGACATTAAAGTTAGAACCTCCTTGTACAGTATAATAAACAGTACCACATGAAAGTACTGCTCAATAGCTTTCATTTGAATGGTCACACACTAGGGTTTCATCCACAGACAAAAAAGTTAGAACCACCTTGTACAGCATCATAAACAGTACCACATGAAAGTACTGCTCAATAGCTTTCATTTGAATGGTTACACACTAGGGTTTCATCCAGACATTAAAGTTAGAACCACCTTGTACAGCATAAAAAACAGTACCACAAGAAACTACTGCTCAACAGCTTTCGTTTGAATGGCCACAAGGGTTTTATCGGCAGCTCAAACGATCGCCTACTTTTGGAGGTGGAAATCTAAGCTGTGACAGGATTTTTCTCCACGTTTTCCTTGTATTATGTCGTTTCAAATGAATAACTGCCTCATCGACCAAATACTAACCTTTGACAGTGTTAGGCGGTTGTGCTGTGGTTACAAAGGACACGACATCAGAGAAGGGCCCAGGCCCCGCATCGTTACTCGCCTGGATACGGAACTGGTACTCAGTCCTCTCCTGAAGCTTGCCAACCTTGTGCGATGTGGTGGGGCCGTTAAAGACAGCAACAAAGCTGCAGGAAAAAAAGCCATAAAACAAAAGCTCGTTAGCACGAAAGACGAAAAATATTCCCGTCTCGACTTGAAGCTCGAATGGAGTAAACCCATCGTAAAGCACCATCGACTGACGAACACTCTTCTACCGATTTTAAAGACTCCTTCCTTTCAGGTTGTCGAAACGTCAGTCACTAACAACAGTTCCTTTCAGAGCCACCCTCACCCGCACGATCACATCAACCGAACATCTGATAGTCTTTAGTTTGACCCATTTACTATGATAAGGATTTCTTATCAGCAACACAACAAGAGTAACAGCACCAGTAGATAGCACAAACTATCCTTGAATGCGATAAAACTGTGCGACTCTTACCTTCCATTTTTGTCCAACATTTCAAGTGTATATGTCACGCCAGCCGCACCAGTCTTCCCGCCAGTGCCACGTGACGATGTCCATCTTAGTTTCAGACTCTGGTACGAGGGGGTGGCTAGCTCCAACAAAGGAGCTGGCGGGGGCAGGTCACCAGTGGTTGCGAATACGGTAGAGCTACAAAAAAAAAAAAAATAATAAAACGGTTGCTCAATTAGACGGTTACTGTCAGAAGGGGTTACTGACAAGGACTATCTTATCCCTTAACTTTGATAGAATTGATAGAAAAGCGGTAGTAAACTTGTTGAACAAGACGTCCAATTACCTTTGTTGCCTAACTGCTATTTTAGGCATTTTTAGACATTTCCCCGTCTTGCACTGCAGCCCCCCTTCCCCATACCATCTTGGCGCTGCGACGACTAAGCTGAAAGGGGGGTGGGGGGGGGGGGGGGGAAGGGCACTATCAAACTAGCACCTCATCCCGGAATGATTGGGTTTTGCAGAGTTTCCTTTAATATCGATTTATGCAAACGTCGTTTGCTTCATCACGTAATCTTTTCCAGGGAAAGAAGGCGCGACGAACCAAAGAGGCTTCTTCGTAAGAAGCTATTCCTTTAGCCCCCACATGGATTCTTATATTGCTCTTAACGTCGATATTTCAGTAGAGTACAGTGTACGGAATTAGTGAAATGACCTGGTACACTAATAAAACCTACTACCAAACGTAACATGTTAATGAAGATTAGAATACAACAAGTCTTACCTAAATGGACCGCAACCTATTTTGTTCACGGCTTGTACACGTATTCTAAATGAAAAACAAGGTACGAAAGATGACTATCACAAGAGCTTAATTTTGAGGCTATATAAATGAGGCGAGACTAACAGTAAACACAAGATAAGGGGTAAGTGTTCAACACAAATTCTGGGAGAAGGTCAAATCAGTTAACAAATCAAGGTCGTTCGCGCGAAAATGTTCTGCTCGGCAGATTTTCTTCAGACTTCTACAGCGGACAGATAGTTAATTAATTGTACATTTTACCATGTAATTTGGAGGAAAAGGGGAAAAAATGGCAGCGAAACGCTAAACAGAGGATTCACAGACTACGGTTTTTAGTGACAAAGCAAATCCTTCTTTCTACCTGTAAAGAGTGTTTGGCTGAAGTTCAGTGATGTCATACTCCTGTATGACAGACGTTTCCTCCTCGGTCTCAGATCCCTCACCGGTGTTAACGTCAAAACTGATGTTCTTACAACCTGCCACTTCCACGTTATATGACGTAATTTCTGCGCCATTGTTTCCCGGATGTCGCCAACGCAGACGCACATGAGAAGATGACTGCTGCACCTAAAAAAACAAAAATCAAACTAAATAAGCCTCGAAATATTCATTTAAACCTGCCACATTGATGGTATAATCTGTCAAGGTTAGGTTAATTAAAATGATAATTTGGTTTTATTAACTGGGTTGATAATGTGAATTGGCCACCGTAAAGAGATTTGGAAGCCGACGTTTCGACCGTTAGCTCTTCGTCGGAGCGTTAGCCCTTCGTGGAAATCTTCGCTCCGACGAAGGGCTAACGCTCGAAACGTCAACTTCCGAATCTCTTTACGATGGCCAATTCACATTATCAACCCAACTGATAAAACAAAGTTTTCTTGTAATACTCCCACCGACGCAGCACCACAGTTTCTTTAGAAACTTACCCCCTTTATTAGGTTAAAATGGTTCGGGTCTTTTTACCAAAGATGCATGGAAGTCAGGAGCCCATAATGGGATCCTGTCGAAGTGGCATCGGAGATTACCGAAGACATGGGGAAATCATACGGATGTCGCATCATTCAGACATACCAAGAACTTCCAAGGACGTACGGAAGATACACCGAAAAACGAACCGATGTCACACCAAACACACACTAAACTACTGTAGGCTCGAAAGAGCGCGAGCTCATTTCCGAACGTGTCTTTAAAATACGTTTCCAGATCATACTGCGTTGAAGTCACGTAAATATAAATTATGGTATTAATGGTTATCGCAAACTTGTAAGCAACTGTTCTCCTGAAATACAAAATGATGTTCATTTTCTCTTACCACTTTTATTGACGTCACGGCAGAAGGCGAAGCAGCTGGGGTTTGACAAGTACTAACCGCGCTCCAGAGACTGGGACCAACCGCGCTGAGAGCCTGGGGAAAGTAATAATTTGACCATTAAAAATGCGCAAAGTAAAAACCATAATTCCTAGAACAATAAAAAAAAATTAAAACGTGGTTTTAAACAACAAACCTTAACTCTGAAATAATAAAAGCTGGCTGGACTGACTCCCTTGCGGACTTCACAAGTTTTATCCGAGCCACTGTACAGCTGAAAGGGAAGGACGAGAATTATTGAGGATTAAGTAGCGCCGTATACATTAGGCTGATTTAGCAACAGGACGGTAACGTCAGATGACGACTGGAGGGCGCGCGGAATAGACTGGATTCTGTTCTAATTTGACCATATTTAGGTATTTGTTCCGCGCGGTTAATGCTAACCCAGGCTCAAAAGTTAACCCAAGTATTGAATTCTCCTAGCATAGAAGTGTTCTCCACTTCTTATGTTTGTGTAACTTCGAAAGTGAAGGACAACCAATATAAACAGAGAACCTCACCGCAAAGTTACAAAACTAAATCAAAATTCTGGCTTATCCTGGTTTAGTTCAGACAGACTTTGAACAATATGGCCCAGAATTAAAGAGAACAGAAAAAACAGTGAACGTTCAAATGGGTGAAGCCAGAAAGAAAAGAATTCTGCGTCCTACTTTGCTGGCATGTTTCCCGCAGCACTCTGTTAATGAGAAAGCTTCAACGCTTTGGAATCAGTAGAAGTACTAATCAATGAACCGACAACTGTACAGTGTTAAAACGATTTTGTTCACTGTAGTAACATTTTAAACCTATTCTGCGACACTACCAGTATTCACTCTTATAACACTCGGTCTTCCTCAGCAAATAAATTCTATATTAAGAAATCTAGGTTAGAAATCCAAAAAACAGCTTTCTCAAGAGTAGGAGCTAAAATTTGGAATGAGATGCCAGCATCATTAAGAGAGAGCTCCCCAAGAAACACTTCCAAACAAAACTCCACTCTCTCCTTCTCGATATTCTTAAGAAGCATGATGACTATATTGATATTTCCCAAATTACCTCTGTCCTAAAAACGTACAATTGAATCTGAGTTCTTCATTCAAACATACCGTGTAAGAGTCATTGAACTTGTAATTTATGTTAACGATTTAATGATTTGGTACAATCTGTTTAATTTGTATGACTGTTCCGCCCAGACTAGCAATGCTATTTGCGGAACAGTCATTTCTACGCATTTATTCTATAAATAAAAGTTGTTGTTGTTGTTGTTGTTGTTGTTGTTGTACCTCAATAAAAGTCCCATCTTCCATCCACTCTAACGTATAGCCTGTCACTGGAGTGCCATTCTCTGTAGGATTCTGGGAAAGGAAAGAGAAGAAAAGAAATTATTTCCAAGACTAACTCAGACTAAATGATTCTAATGTCTGTTTAAGAAATTACGTCCTGGTTCATGCTTGTTCGAAGGCCGGTTTAGTTTCAATTTTTGAAGTTCGTCGTTTGTAATCCGTGTTTATCTTCTCAAACCTTTACCATCCTTGTTCCTTGATGGTTTATTATCATCTCTTTATATATGTTGCGAGTGAGAGGACAAACATACATGTCCTCTTTACATTGCTTTTTGTGGTGGGCTCGGAAGTCAGCATTCTAAGGGCGCCGATGGCAGCCGCTATCAGTCCAATTATGAGCCCACTGAACCCTCCCAACCCATGTTGAGTGATGATGTAAGTGAATGAAGATAGACCACAACACCGGGAACTACACTGTACGTCCCCTACCCTTTTCGAATAGTGTTTGGGTTCTTTAACGTCCCACAGAGGTATATGTGAACAAGGTTTGTGAGACGGGATCTCCGGTTTATTGTTCTTATCCGAGAAGCCTTGAAAGTCTAATCACTTGCAGATGTCATTACAAAGACAGCACTTTCTCCTCACTTATTTTAAGACCCTGAGTATTGTTCCAGCCGGGATTCGAACTCACGACCTCCCAGGCAGCAGGCCGGCGCTCTTCCAACTGAGCCAACCGGGCAGGCTTGAGTGTTTTTCTATCTTATTAATTGTTTTCAGGATTCCTTCAATTTAATGGTAATTCTGTACAGCGCCAAAAGAACTCAAAATGTCGTTTGAAAAAAAAATCATAGGGGTAAACGTTTATGCTACAGAAATCCGACACAAGCCTAGCTGTATGGATCCAGGCCACGCGCAGACGTCTAAGACCCAATCTACAAACGTATCCAATGGTTTACGTCCACACTATGCCAGAGAAATTTGAAATACAGCAATCACCGGCCATTTTGAATATGTCTTTGAGGAAGACTCGAACAAAGGAAGTCACATGATTATCGCGATGTCATCGTTTGCCAGAAGCTCTGTCTTGACTTACAAACGTTTTCCGTCCACACTAAAATGCAAAGCGAGCGCTTTCAAATTCCTCCAGTTGGAAGAGCATTTTCGAAAAGCTCCATTTCGGTGACAGATTAGTGTGGACGGTAGATCTAACCGCAGAAATAAAGCTTGGTTTTCAAATTTCTCCGACAAAGCGGCTAGGCGTAAGTGATCTCAATATAGCAAGGGCCGACGTATCAAATGTACGATGCGTTACCTAATTCTTGCCAAAAGCTAACTCACCTCCCAAGACACAATGATAGCTGCAGCTGAGCGGCACAAAGTGTCAGGCGCTCTCGGAGCATCGGGGGGACCTGGGGCTGTGGTGATGTGCGACACCGTCGATACCTTGCCGACCTGTTGGATGGGTTAGGATACTAACATAAGAGAATATGGAACAAGGGGCAGTATGAACTGAACAAATATAGAGTAAAGGAAAAAAGCATATTAGACAGTTTGAATAGAATATGCGAATCTAATATAACTACATGCCCTTCGTTTTTGCAGAAACTCTCAAAACACAGTGAAAAATGAGGAAAATCTAAATGATCATCTCAAAAATTTTTACTCAACTTAGAACGAAATTCTTCCCACTATAGTAATAGAAGATATGTGAAAGCAGTAATGGAAATTGCGAATTTAATGAGGATAATTATCACTTACCCCAGCTTCATTTATTGCTTTCACTCTGAAGGAGTAAGTCCTTCCTGGAAGAAGCCCGCTTACTGTACACACATTGTCCATCAAATGGTGAATTTCCTTGAACTCTGAAAACACAAGCGAAATACGATTTTAATTTCACGACGGTAAAGGACCCTAGTGAGCCTCCGCCATTTTCGATGACATCGAAATTATTGATATAGGATGGTGAAACGAATTCTTATTATTTTACTGCAAGCTGTGATCCTGGAAGTATTTTAATTATCTTGAATAGTTTCACAGTGATTTTTCTTCAAATTCTCGCATGTAAACAAAAACAAAGGTGTGGCTGACTAGGGCCCCTTAAGTCGGGCTTAACAGCGTTGTCGTTTCTCTTCTTTCGGGGGTTTGCTACATTCAGATAGCTAATGAAAAAATATTATATGTAATTTGTTTACCCACGGAGCACCAAGGAGTTCACAAGAACTCGCGACAGAAATACCCGTGCGTTGCAGGATCGAACTGGAATTTGGAAATGTTGGATCTTGATGAGGGGGGAGGAGGGGGGGGGGGGGGAGAAACTGAGAAAAACCTCTAGGAGCAGAGTAGAGAAACAACAACAAACTCCACTTACATATGACGCCGGCTCCGGGGATCAAACCCGGGACACATTGGTGGGAGGCCAGCGCTCTCACCACTGCGTCATCCCTGCTCCCCCAGGAGCAGTCACATCTTTGGAGTTCCTAGATTAATATTTTGACTCAATTGCAAAGTACAAAGCAAAAGTTTAATTCTGACCTTTTGTAACAGGATTCTCCATTTCCATGATGTAGCCTGATATTGCGGCTCCTCCATCATAGCTGGGTGGATCTGCCAATAAAAGAGCTCATATTGATCACATTGTCTCAGTTCAGGAACGAAACTGGTGACCAGTGGCCAAAAATGCATACACGTACTTCCATTTGAGTAAACATTTTCTAAATTTAGATGCAGAAGAATCCCGATTTCTCGAGCCTCCAATGAAAAACAAAAATTCGATTCAATATTATTCATTGAACTCACTATCTCTTTTCTGATTGGTTCAAAACGTACAGTAAATTTTCTAAATCAGCGCCTGTGATGTCATCTAGCTGCAGATTATACAATAATCATGTCAAGACCACTCAAGGTGACGGGTAATCATGTCATGTAAGACCGCTGTGCATTATTTCTAAGGGTAATCATGTCAACCTCGCTCGATTCGTGTTGCTTTCCTTCAGTGAAAAAGCAGAAAATGTCTTCTAGGTTTTTGTGTTCAGTGTGTCAGTGTCTGATCTAGGATTTCACTTTTGGGGGACATTCTGTCCCAGTCAACAATTTTCTAGGGGACATTTCAGTTTTTTGGGGGACACACACTTCCTCGAGAGCGTTTTGACGATCCTGACTTTCTACGTGGCGAGTCAGTGTCGAAGTTCTGAAATTAGTGCAGTCAGAAGTGAAGGAATTTGCTTTGCTAGACTCGATGCAAATCGAACACAACATACCATTTGTGTTGTTGTATCGCAAGCACTTGTATTTTTCCAACCAGATAGACTGAAAGTTTCTCCTTGCTGCTTTGGCTTTCGGTTCAACAAAAGGTTCACATTCATCACTATCTTCGTCAACGTTGTCGGATCTGCAGGTTTCCGTTTGCGGTCTGGGTTCTTCTTTTTTTGTTTTCTCGACCAAAGAATGATAATATTCGTTTCTGCTTTGACATTACAATAATAAAGCAGAACGACAGAAAAAAACAACCGAAATAACACAGTACATGGTGTTTCATCGATCAAGCGTGAAAAGTAAGGGGTTCGCAATGAGCACGTGCATTTTAATAAATTGACCCCCCTCTCAATGGATAATTCTACTTGTTCCCAGGAATCTCCACTCAGTCTCTGGCAGCCATTTTTCGTAAAACGCACATTGTTTTATATTGCCAATTCGATGAAACTTAAAATCACAAAGTGTTTTCCAAAAACTTAGGAAACGAAGGGAAATTGCAATTCAGTATCTGCAGATGTTTGCTGCGCCAAAATGGCCCACAAGACAAATATTTGTGGGACATCTTCTATCGAACTGCGCCAATCCCGCAATGGCGCGCTCTAGATCAGACGCTGTGTGTTATAAAACAATTATTAGATTCGGTTTTTGTGATATCCAGAATAATCAAGGTCTCGGTAAGGGTTATCGCCTCAGCCTTTGGTCCCGGTAGTTCAGAAATCGAGAGTAAAACTACACTATTCGAATGAGGGAAGGAAAACAACATCTGATTCGAGTTAACGGGAGATTCTTTAAATCGAGGGTTCGAGAACTCGGAATTGTACCGTACTTCATTTCCAACAATTTCTAATCATACATGCTTTGTTCAGCAAACGGGTAAACTCGTTTGAGGAGATACTGTTTGAGGAGATACTGTAAGCTTACCCCAACGAAGGTCAAGGATATTGGGTTGAGGTTTGTGAGTCTTTGATAAGACTGGTGGGTTGGCTTGGCCGGGTATCACTGCTGATGTCTTGATTTTCTTCACTTTGGACCACTGAAAGATAAGAAAGAGACGAGACTTTGACTTTCTGCCTCAAACTCATAACTCAAGTAACAGTGTTTTTTCTGTTCCGTGGAATTTCGAACAGAGCAGGAACTTACCTGATTTCTGTAGCATAAAGTGACTGGATAGGAAGCTAGTCCATCACAGGGTTACCCTGAAGAATTACATTCACCGGTGCTTTCCTACACACCTGGGCGGGGCAAGGCTTTTGGAGAGTAAGGTGTTTTGCCCAAGAACACAACGCAATAACCCCGAACTGGTTTTGAACCTAGTGTAACTTTCTCAAAAGTCCCGTTAACTTGACGGATTCGAAGCCATATTCTGGATTTTATATTTCAATTCTTAATGAATATTAGTAATTGTAAGAAGTAATGTTACTGCAAATAGTTGAACGTTTTTATCATGAGCCCCTGGCTCCGGAGATCATGCGGAGATCATCCGGAACCATTCCCTGCGTTTACGACTTGAAATAAAGTTACCTTACATTCAATCTAAGAAATAGTAGTGCGGGTTTCAGCTCAAAAACCACCCATTCTGTTTCGTTTCCTGACTTTTTTGTTGTTCAGTTAAATCTCAAAACTATTAATATCTCGGTCTTGAGAGTAGATACGGCAACAACAACAAAAAATATGGAACCGAGAATTTCGAAAAAGGGGCCTCAGGACCGCTCGATCCAAAGCCCGGCGCGATAACCATCAGGACACCGCGCCTTCGATACCGCTATTAGGGACCTCAAGATACCTAGCCTGCGTAGCAAGCGTTTCCGTGGAGCAAAGCGAAGAAACGGGGTTTTCGGCGTTTTACCCGCGCGAAAAATGGGGCGAGAGCAAAAATAAGGAGGAGGGGGTGGGGGAGGGGAAGGAAAGAAACGCTTGCCGCCAACCATTGTGATTTTCAAATACTCCGTTCGCCAGCGAACGGAGCTCGTGATTGGCTGGGCTAGTCGAACATGTGTCAATCAAAGGTCTTAAAGTTCTGAGTGCCGGAAAGAACGTTCGAAGCTTGCATTTGTTTACAAAAAGCGTTAACTTTTCTCACGAAACGAGTATTTAGTCGTGAGCTTCGACAGTACGGTAGGAATCCTGAAGTGTAATGCCGACGCTTTGGTATTTCGAAACCTGACTATTACTGCAGATGCAATTGCGACACAATTTGCAGCTGTTCCTTTAATTTTAACATCACTTTCTTGAATGCCACATGCGCCAAGGGCAAGATAAATAAACCACGGGACAGAAAATTCGCACTACTGCGTGGGAAAACTGAGTGATTTCGACTGGCTTGTTTCATGGCATGCTTTCGGATTTTATCATGCAGGTACATTTCATTAGAAGCATTTTTCTTGAGAGAATTTAGAACCTCTGGGTACAATTCGGAATGATTTGTTATAGTGAGCTGCGGCATTCCAGTTTTTATTACATATTTGATCATATTTGCCTTACCAAACATTTAGTCTTCTCGAGCACAAGGATTATACAAACGCGACTTGAATACTTCTCACAGATTTGTGTTAAAACTTCACCCTTGCGGTCCTTTCCTTTAGACGGATTGAGTAGAAATATAGCTTGATTATAAATTACCAAATTTAACTTTGAAACCCTGCATTTGTCGCCCGGAGTCATCAAGATTTCTCTGCCGTATGCTCTTTGTTTCAGACATATTTTGACAAGTTAAAGTTTCTTTTGGTTCAAAGTTCACTACCGCGACGAAAGGGCTTTAATTTGATGAGTACCTTTGCCGCTCACGATCGCAGGTTCGTCACTAAAATACGAAAAAAGAATCTCTGGCACCTAGGCTAACCTTTTATGATTCTTATTAGACGGAAAAATAAGGTGATCCAAGATTTCGAATCTTGCGAGCACAAGGATTATAAACGCAACTTGAATGCTTGTGATGACAACATGAAATCAGTCAGGCATGAAAGGCCAAGTGGGCGGTTTTGAAAATCACAATGCTTGGCGGCAAGCGTTTCCTTCCTCCCCCTCCCCCACCCCCTCCTTCTTATTTTTGCTCTCGCCCCATTTTTCGCGCGGGTAAAACAAAACTTCGTCGCTTTGCTCCACGGAAACGCTTGCTACGCAGGCTACAAGATACCAGGACGGGACGAGCTAGGACGGCTACCGGAAATAAATTTACTCAACCGGGCATGCGTACGAGAACTCTTGAATCAGCTCTCTGCCATCCTCGTCTCGTCGAGGACGTCATTTCGCCCGTCTTGCCGCCGTATCGAAAACGTGAGTATTTTGCTCTTGTTTTGCCTCGACAAATGTTCAATCAACCTTATTTCAGTTATCTTGATAAGAATGTTTCTTTCAGGAATCTTCCGATTGCTTCCAACACAAGAGATTTTCCCGATAACATTCACGTTAAAACGACCAACAGACTCGAATCACTTCACTGTTTTAATGCCCCAACACGAAGGAAAATTACAATCGCTAGATCACACGTCGACTCGCACATGCTTTTTGAAATCCTAAACTTACATCACGTGATTACAGTTTATCACTAGGCAACGAGAGCAAAAGGAACAAAGATCAATTTCACAGCGTGACAGTCACGCAGTACATTTTCTAACATTTCTAAGGTTCACATTTTTCATGATTGTAGTGTATAATACTGCGCTGAGATAGGAAAATGTGAATAAAAGTATTCCTCGTCTGTTCGTTTGTGTTTCAGTCGCTGTCACGAGTGTGCGAGCTCAAAACGAAATACAAACTGTATGCATTGAGAATACATCAGTGTAAGTACAGTCGATAAGATGCTGTAAGAATGAATGCCATGAAAACTTCTATCGGGAAATTAAAATATTGTCACCATTTGAAAATGATTTTCAATCTGTTTAGTTGCGTTTTATACTAAACGGAACTTGATGCAATGTTTGTTTTATGTTACATATAACGCAATTAAGTATTCACCAGAAGTCAGGATTCTCCGGCGACAGAATTCTTAAGAGTGACTTTCTGAGAATGTCGAGAATCGGAAGACACCGGCGAAAAATCGATTTTTCTTTTATTTCGCCAAAACATACCTTTGGGTGAACTTATTCAAGGAAAAATAGTTTAAAGTTCCAACGATTTATTTTGCGGCCAAAATTTAAGAAAGCTCCAAATTTGCATATAATGGCGGTTTTCGCAACTTAAAATCTTCAAATTTCACGTTTCTTTACGCAAACATCAGGGGCGTAAAAAACATCCTATGAAAACGAAACTTGGCACAATTGTTATTTCATTCTTATACTTTAAAGTCGTGGAGTAAGTTTCTCGAAGTTTTGTTTACAGCTTTTTAACGAAGGGTATTTGTACAGCAGCCATTTGTGTCACTTGGCAAGGAACAAATAAGGGCCAACTTCGACTAGGATAAATGGCCACTGGTATATATCATTTGGTCAAAATATTTATATTTTAGGAAACCTTGGTTATTGGTTTTTTCACCAGAAAAGTTATAGCTCTGGGAATTAAAATGTTCCCCGTCAGTAAAATAAAATGTTACAGCATGTAAGCGAGTTCAACTTTATGCAAATCACGAGGTTGCTCTTTGGAAGTCAACGACTTAAAACAGGAAACAACGACTCACCGTCATTTACGCTCCTTCTGCCGCTTTAGAAATTATTTTAACTTCCCAGTGTCCTTTTGAGTTGTTCTTAAAATATTTCCAGTAACACAGCGAGCATAAACGGCCATAAAATTCGATAAGGTCGACAATGTTTACATCTGCTGTCGCACACGCAGGTGTGGATCTTTTGATCGTATTGCTTAGTCGAGAGCCCTTTAAAAATATGAGAATACACACTTCAAAAGGAAGCAGGGAATGGTTCCGGATGATCTCCGCATGATCTCCGGAGCCAGGGGCTCATGATAAAAACGTTCAACTATTTGCAGTAACATTACTTCTTACAATTACTAATATTCATTAAGAATTGAAATATAAAATCCAGAATATGGCTTCGAATCCGTCAAGTTAACGGGACTTTTGAGAAAGTTACACTAGGTTCAAAACCAGTTCGGGGTTATTGCGTTGTGTTCTTGGGCAAAACACCTTACTCTCCAAAAGCCTTGCCCCGCCCAGGTGTGTAGGAAAGCACCGGTGAATGTAATTCTTCAGGGTAACCCTGTGATGGACTAGCTTCCTATCCAGTCACTTTATGCTACAGAAATCAGGTAAGTTCCTGCTCTGTTCGAAATTCCACGGAACAGAAAAAACACTGTTACTTGAGTTATGAGTTTGAGGCAGAAAGTCAAAGTCTCGTCTCTTTCTTATCTTTCAGTGGTCCAAAGTGAAGAAAATCAAGACATCAGCAGTGATACCCGGCCAAGCCAACCCACCAGTCTTATCAAAGACTCACAAACCTCAACCCAATATCCTTGACCTTCGTTGGGGTAAGCTTACAGTATCTCCTCAAACAGTATCTCCTCAAACGAGTTTACCCGTTTGCTGAACAAAGCATGTATGATTAGAAATTGTTGGAAATGAAGTACGGTACAATTCCGAGTTCTCGAACCCTCGATTTAAAGAATCTCCCGTTAACTCGAATCAGATGTTGTTTTCCTTCCCTCATTCGAATAGTGTAGTTTTACTCTCGATTTCTGAACTACCGGGACCAAAGGCTGAGGCGATAACCCTTACCGAGACCTTGATTATTCTGGATATCACAAAAACCGAATCTAATAATTGTTTTATAACACACAGCGTCTGATCTAGAGCGCGCCATTGCGGGATTGGCGCAGTTCGATAGAAGATGTCCCACAAATATTTGTCTTGTGGGCCATTTTGGCGCAGCAAACATCTGCAGATACTGAATTGCAATTTCCCTTCGTTTCCTAAGTTTTTGGAAAACACTTTGTGATTTTAAGTTTCATCGAATTGGCAATATAAAACAATGTGCGTTTTACGAAAAATGGCTGCCAGAGACTGAGTGGAGATTCCTGGGAACAAGTAGAATTATCCATTGAGAGGGGGGTCAATTTATTAAAATGCACGTGCTCATTGCGAACCCCTTACTTTTCACGCTTGATCGATGAAACACCATGTACTGTGTTATTTCGGTTGTTTTTTTCTGTCGTTCTGCTTTATTATTGTAATGTCAAAGCAGAAACGAATATTATCATTCTTTGGTCGAGAAAACAAAAAAAGAAGAACCCAGACCGCAAACGGAAACCTGCAGATCCGACAACGTTGACGAAGATAGTGATGAATGTGAACCTTTTGTTGAACCGAAAGCCAAAGCAGCAAGGAGAAACTTTCAGTCTATCTGGTTGGAAAAATACAAGTGCTTGCGATACAACAACACAAATGGTATGTTGTGTTCGATTTGCATCGAGTCTAGCAAAGCAAATTCCTTCACTTCTGACTGCACTAATTTCAGAACTTCGACACTGACTCGCCACGTAGAAAGTCAGGATCGTCAAAACGCTCTCGAGGAAGTGTGTGTCCCCCAAAAAACTGAAATGTCCCCTAGAAAATTGTTGACTGGGACAGAATGTCCCCCAAAAGTGAAATCCTAGATCAGACACTGACACACTGAACACAAAAACCTAGAAGACATTTTCTGCTTTTTCACTGAAGGAAAGCAACACGAATCGAGCGAGGTTGACATGATTACCCTTAGAAATAATGCACAGCGGTCTTACATGACATGATTACCCGTCACCTTGAGTGGTCTTGACATGATTATTGTATAATCTGCAGCTAGATGACATCACAGGCGCTGATTTAGAAAATTTACTGTACGTTTTGAACCAATCAGAAAAGAGATAGTGAGTTCAATGAATAATATTGAATCGAATTTTTGTTTTTCATTGGAGGCTCGAGAAATCGGGATTCTTCTGCATCTAAATTTAGAAAATGTTTACTCAAATGGAAGTACGTGTATGCATTTTTGGCCACTGGTCACCAGTTTCGTTCCTGAACTGAGACAATGTGATCAATATGAGCTCTTTTATTGGCAGATCCACCCAGCTATGATGGAGGAGCCGCAATATCAGGCTACATCATGGAAATGGAGAATCCTGTTACAAAAGGTCAGAATTAAACTTTTGCTTTGTACTTTGCAATTGAGTCAAAATATTAATCTAGGAACTCCAAAGATGTGACTGCTCCTGGGGGAGCAGGGATGACGCAGTGGTGAGAGCGCTGGCCTCCCACCAATGTGTCCCGGGTTTGATCCCCGGAGCCGGCGTCATATGTAAGTGGAGTTTGTTGTTGTTTCTCTACTCTGCTCCTAGAGGTTTTTCTCAGTTTCTCCCCCCCCCCCCCCTCCTCCCCCCTCATCAAGATCCAACATTTCCAAATTCCAGTTCGATCCTGCAACGCACGGGTATTTCTGTCGCGAGTTCTTGTGAACTCCTTGGTGCTCCGTGGGTAAACAAATTACATATAATATTTTTTCATTAGCTATCTGAATGTAGCAAACCCCCGAAAGAAGAGAAACGACAACGCTGTTAAGCCCGACTTAAGGGGCCCTAGTCAGCCACACCTTTGTTTTTGTTTACATGCGAGAATTTGAAGAAAAATCACTGTGAAACTATTCAAGATAATTAAAATACTTCCAGGATCACAGCTTGCAGTAAAATAATAAGAATTCGTTTCACCATCCTATATCAATAATTTCGATGTCATCGAAAATGGCGGAGGCTCACTAGGGTCCTTTACCGTCGTGAAATTAAAATCGTATTTCGCTTGTGTTTTCAGAGTTCAAGGAAATTCACCATTTGATGGACAATGTGTGTACAGTAAGCGGGCTTCTTCCAGGAAGGACTTACTCCTTCAGAGTGAAAGCAATAAATGAAGCTGGGGTAAGTGATAATTATCCTCATTAAATTCGCAATTTCCATTACTGCTTTCACATATCTTCTATTACTATAGTGGGAAGAATTTCGTTCTAAGTTGAGTAAAAATTTTTGAGATGATCATTTAGATTTTCCTCATTTTTCACTGTGTTTTGAGAGTTTCTGCAAAAACGAAGGGCATGTAGTTATATTAGATTCGCATATTCTATTCAAACTGTCTAATATGCTTTTTTCCTTTACTCTATATTTGTTCAGTTCATACTGCCCCTTGTTCCATATTCTCTTATGTTAGTATCCTAACCCATCCAACAGGTCGGCAAGGTATCGACGGTGTCGCACATCACCACAGCCCCAGGTCCCCCCGATGCTCCGAGAGCGCCTGACACTTTGTGCCGCTCAGCTGCAGCTATCATTGTGTCTTGGGAGGTGAGTTAGCTTTTGGCAAGAATTAGGTAACGCATCGTACATTTGATACGTCGGCCCTTGCTATATTGAGATCACTTACGCCTAGCCGCTTTGTCGGAGAAATTTGAAAACCAAGCTTTATTTCTGCGGTTAGATCTACCGTCCACACTAATCTGTCACCGAAATGGAGCTTTTCGAAAATGCTCTTCCAACTGGAGGAATTTGAAAGCGCTCGCTTTGCATTTTAGTTGTGGACGGAAAACGTTTGTAAGCACACGAGCTTCTGGCAAACGATGACATCGCGATAATCATGTGACTTCCTTTGTTCGAGTCTTCCTCAAAGACATATTCAAAATGGGCCGGTGATTGCTGTATTTCAAATTTCTCTGGCATAGTGTGGACGTCACCATTGGATACGTCTGTAGACTGGGTCTTAGACGTCTGCACGTGGCCTGGATCCATACAGCCAGGCTTGTCCGTCGGATTTCTGTAGCATAATGTTTTACCTCTATGATTTTTTTTTCAAACGACATTTTGAGTTCTTGTTGGGCGCTGTACAGAATTACCATTAAATTGAAGGAATCCTGAAAACAGTTTAATAAGACAGAAAAACACTCAAGCCTGCCCGTTTTGCTCAGTTGGAAGAGCGCCGGCCTGTCGCTGGAGGTCGTGAGTTTCGAAATCCCGGCTGGAACAATACTCAGGTCTTAAATAAGTGAGGAGAAAGTGCCCTTCTTTGTAATGACATCTGCACGTGATTATACTTTCAAGCTTCTCGGATAATACAATAAACCGGAGATCCCGTCTCAACAAACCTTGTTCACATATACCTCTGTGGGAACTTTAAAGAAACCCAAACACTATTCGAAAAGGGTTAAGGGACGTACAGTGTATTTTCCCGGTGTTTGTGGTCTAGTCTTCATTTCACGTACCATCATCACTCAATCATGGGTTGGGCGGGTTCAGTGGTCTCATAATTGGAACTGATAGGCGTCTGCCATCGGCGCCCTTATAATGCGAAACAAAAATGCAAAGAAAAGTACAAGTTATCCGAGCCCGACCACAACAAGCAATGTAAATGAGGCACATGGTATGATTTGTCCATCGACGGAGGAGTCAACATTCCGCCCCCCACAATATCTAAGGAGATGATACATAACCCAGTCAAGTAGAACATAGGATGGTACAGGTGTTGAGAAGATAGACCACGGATTACAAAACGACGAACGGGGTGTCTTACAAATTGAACACTAAAGCCAGGCCTTGGCGACACAGAATCGGAACCAGGACGTAATTTCTTCCACAGACATTAGACATCATTTAGTCGGAGTTAGTCGAATCCTTGTGAAATAATATTCTCTTCTGTCGTCCTTTCCTGTCCCGAGAATCCTACAGGAGAATAGGCAACTAAGGTGCGGCAACCAGGGAACAGTGACGAGGCGTAATACGTTTAGAGTGGGATGGAAGAATGGGACTGTTTATTGATTGTAGCCACAAACAACAACAAAAGCAACAACAACTTTTTATTTATAGAATAAGATGCGTAGAAAGGACTGTATCCGCCAATGGGCATTTGCTAGTCCTGGGCGGATACAGTCAATACAAATGTAAAACAGATTGTAACCAAATCATTAAATCGTTAAACATACATTACAAGTTCAACTGACTCTTCGAACAGGCGTATGTTTTGATATGAAGAAACTCAGATTCAATTGTACCTTTCACCATGTAATTTGGAGGAAAAGGGGAAAAAATGGCAGCGAAACGCTAAACAGAGGATCACAGACCACGGTTTTTAGTGACAAAGCAAATCCTTCTTTCTACCTGTAAAGAGTGTTGGCTGAAGTTCAGTGATGTCATACTCCTGTATGACAGACGTTTCCTCCTCGGTCTCAGATCCCTCACCGGTGTTAACGTCGAAAACTGATGTTCTTACAACCTGCCACTTCCACGTTATATGACGTAATTTCTGCGCCATTGTTTCCCGGATGTCGCCAACGCAGACGCACATGAGAAGATGACTGCTGCACCTAAAAAAACAAAAATCAAACTAAATAAGCCTCGAAATATTCATTTAAACCTGCCACATTGATGGTATAATCTGTCAAGGTTAGGTTAATTAAAATGATAATTTGGTTTTATTAACTGGGTTGATAATGTGAATTGGCCACCGTAAAGAGATTTGGAAGCCGACGTTCGACCGTTAGCTCTTCGTCGGAGCGTTAGCCCTTCGTGGAAATCTTCGCTCCGACGAAGGGCTAACGCTCGAAACGTCAACTTCCGAATCTCTTTACGATGGCCAATTCACATTATCAACCCAACTGATAAAACAAAGTTTTCTTGTAATACTCCCACCGACGCAGCACCACAGTTTCTTTAGAAACTTACCCCCTTTATTAGGTTAAAATGGTTCGGGTCTTTTTACCAAAGATGCATGGAAGTCAGGAGCCCATAATGGGATCCTGTCGAAGTGGCATCGGAGATTACCGAAGACATGGGGAAATCATACGGATGTCGCATCATTCAGACATACCAAGAACTTCCAAGGACGTACGGAAGATACACCGAAAAACGAACCGATGTCACACCAAACACACACTAAACTACTGTAGGCTCGAAAGAGTTTCCAGATCATACTGCGTTGAAGTCACGGAAATATAAATTATGGTATTAATGGTTATCGCAAACTTGTAAGCAACTGTTCTCTTGAAATACAAAATGATGTTCATTTTCTCTTACCACTTTTATTGACGTCACGGCAGAAGGCGAAGCAGCTGGGGTTTGACAAGTACTAACCGCGCTCCAGAGACTGGGACCAACCGCGCTGAGAGCCTGGGGAAAGTAATAATTTGACCATTAAAAATGCGCAAAGTAAAAACCATAATCCTAGAACAATAAAAAAAAATTAAAACGTGGTTTTAAACAACAAACCTTAACTCTGAAATAATAAAAGCTGGCTGGACTGACTCCCTTGCGGACTTCACAAGTTTTATCCGAGCCACTGTACAGCTGAAAGGGAAGGACGAGAATTATTGAGGATTAAGTAGCGCCGTATACATTAGGCTGATTTAGCAACAGGACGGTAACGTCAGATGACGACTGGAGGGCGCGCGGAATAGACTGGATTTTGTTCTAATTTGACCATATTTGGGTATTTGTTCCGCGCGGTTAATGCTAACCCAGGCTCAAAAGTTAACCCAAGTATTAATTCTCCTAGCATAGAAGTGTTCTCCACTTCTTATGTTTGTGTAACTTCGAAAGTGAAGGACAACCAATATAAACAAAGAACCTCACCGCAAAGTTACAAAACTAAATCAAAATTCTGGCTTATCCTGGTTTAGTTCAGACAGGCTTTGAACAATATGGCCCAGAATTAAAGAGAACAGAAAAAACAGTAAACGTTCAAATGGGTGAAGCCAGAAAGAAAAGAATTCTGCGTCCTACTTTGCTGGCATGTTTCCCGCAGCACTCTGTTAATGAGAAAGCTTCAACGCTTTGGAATCAGTAGAAGTACTAATCAATGAACCGACAACTGTACAGTGCTAAAACGATTTTGTTCACTGTAGTAACATTTTAAACCTATTCTGCGACACTACCAGTATTCACTCTTATAACACTCGGTCTTCGTCAGCAAATAAATTCTATATTAAGAAATCTAGGTTAGAAATCCAAAAAACAGCTTTCTAAAGAGTAGGAGCTAAAATTTGGAATGAGATGCCAGCATCATTAAGAGAGCTCCCCAAGAAACACTTCCAAACAAAACTCCACTCTCTCCTTCTCGATATTCTTAAGAAGCATGATGACTATATTGATATTTCCCAAATTACCTCTGCCCTAAAAACGTACAATTGAATTTGAGTTCTTCATTCAAACATACCGTGTAAGAGTCATTGAACTTGTAATTTATGTTAACGATTTAATGATTTGGTACAATCTGTTTAATTTGTATGACTGTTCCGCCCAGACTAGCAATGCTATTTGCGGAACAGTCCTTTCTACGCATTTATTCTATAAATAAAAGTTGTTGTTGTTGTACCTCAATAAAAGTCCCATCTTCCATCCACTCTAACGTATAGCCTGTCACTGGAGTGCCATTCTCTGTAGGATTCTGGGAAAGGAAAGAGAAAAAAAGAAATTATTTCCAAGACTAACTCAGACTAAATGATTCTAATGTCTGTTAAAGAAATTACGTCCTGGTTCACGCTTGTTCGAAGGCCGGTTTAGTTTCAATTTTTGAAGTTCGTCGTTTGTAATCCGTGTTTATCTTCTCAAACCTTTACCATCCTTGTTCCTTGATGGTTTATTATCATCTCTTTATATATGTTGCGAGTGAGAGGACAAACATACATGTCCTCTTTACATTGCTTTTTGTGGTGGGCTCGGAAGTCAGCATTCTAAGGGCGCCGATGGCAGCCGCTATCAGTCCAATTATGAGCCCACTGAACCCTCCCAACCCATGATGAGTGATGATGTAACTGAATGAAGATAGACCACAACACCGGGAACTACGTCCCCTACCCTTTTCGAATAGTGTTTGGGTTCTTTAACGTCCCACAGAGTTATACGTGGATTCGGACTCACGACCTCCCGCTCAACAGGCCGGCGCTCTTCCAACTGAGCCAAACGGGCAGGCTTGAGTGTTTTTCTGTCTTATTAAACTGTTTTCAGGATTCCTTCAATTTAATGGTAATTCTGTACAGCGCCACAAGAACTCAAAATGTCGTTTGAAAAAAAAATCATAGAGGTAAACATTTATGCTACAGAAATCCGGGACAAGCCTGGCTGTATGGATCCAGGCCACGTGCAGACGTCTAAGACCCAGTCTACAGACGTATCCAATGGTTGACGTCCACACTATGCCAGAGAAATTTGAAATACAGCAATCACCGGCCATTTTGAATATGTCTTTGAGGAAGACTCGAACAAAGGAAGTCACATGATTATCGCGATGTCATCGTTTGCCAGAAGCTCTGTCTTACAAACGTTTTCCGTCCACACTAAAATGCAAAGCGAGCGCTTTCAAATTCCTCCGGTTGGAAGAGCGTTTTCAAAAGCTTCGTTTCGGTGACAGATTAGTGTGGACGGTAGATCTAACCGCAGAAATAAAGCTTGGTTTTCAAATTTCTCCGACAAAGTGACGAGGCGTAAGTGATCTCAATATAGCAAGGGCCGACGTATCAAATGTACGATGCGTTACCTAATTCTCGCCAAAAGCTAACTCACCTCCCAAGACACAATGATAGCTGCAGCTGAGCGGCACAAAGTGTCAGGCGCTCTCGGAGCATCGGGGGGACCTGGGGCTGTGGTGATGTGCGACACCGTCGATACCTTGCCGACCTGTTGGATGGGTTAGGATACTAACATAAGAGAATATGGAACAAGGGGCAGTATGAACTGAACAAATATAGAGTAAAGGAAAAAAGCATATTAGACAGTTTGAATAGAATATGCGAATCTAATATAACTACATGCCCTTCGTTTTTGCAGAAACTCTCAAAACACAGTGAAAAATGAGGAAAATCTAAATGATCATCTCAAAAATTTTTACTCAACTTAGAACGAAATTCTTCCCACTATAGTAATAGAAGATATGTGAAAGCAGTAATGGAAATTGCGAATTTAATGAGGATAATTATCACTTACCCCAGCTTCATTTATTGCTTTCACTCTGAAGGAGTAAGTCCTTCCTGGAAGAAGCCCGCTTACTGTACACACATTGTCCATCAAATGGTGAATTTCCTTGAACTCTGAAAACACAAGCGAAATACGATTTTAATTTCACGACGGTAAAGGACCCTAGTGAGCCTCCGCCATTTTCGATGACATCGAAATTATTGATATAGGATGGTGAAACGAATTCTTATTTTTTTACTGCAAGCTGTGATCCTGGAAGTATTTTAATTATCTTGAATAGTTTCACAGTGATTTTTCTTCAAATTCTCGCATGTAAACAAAAACAAAGGTGTGGCTGACTAGGGCCCCTGAAGTCGGGCTTAACAGCGTTGTCGTTTCTCTTCTTTCGGGGGTTTGCTACATTCAGATAGCTAATGAAAAAATATTATATGTAATTTGTTTACCCACGGAGCACCAAGGAGTTCACAAGAACTCGCGACAGAAATACCCGTGCGTTGCAGGATCGAACTGGAATTTGGAAATGTTGGATCTTGATGAGGGGGGAGGAGGGGGGGGGGGGGGAAACGGAGAAAAACCTCTAGGAGCAGAGTAGAGAAACAACAACAAACTCCACTTACATATGACGCCGGCTCCGGTGATCAAACCCGGGACACACTGGTGGGAGGCCAGCGCTCTCACCACTGCGTCATCCCTGCTCCCCCAGGAGCAGTCACATCTTTGGAGTTCCTAGATTAATATTTTGACTCAACTGCAAAGTACAAAGCAAAAGTTTAATTCTGACCTTTTGTAACAGGAT
>JAHPZR010003125.1:15000-21421 GCA_019787425.1 Platygyra sinensis | reverse complement strand
TCATAGATATTGAACGGTAGAAGTTGAATAAATGGAGCGATTCCATGGCAAGCAGTGATGAAATCCTATGATGAAATGGTAAAAGTAATGAAGGCCATTTAAGGATAAATTTGTATCACTTATGATGCCAATAATACTCTATCTCCATACGCAATGGTAAAACACAACAATATCCATTGTTAAGGTTCAATACCCTCTGCTAGAGATGTTATTTATTAATTAATTGTGTTCTTCAACCCCGAGGCACTACAACGGGCTTAAATAGCTATAAGCGAATTGCCCCTTTTTGCTTGGGACACACAGTGCCAAAGGTAAAATATCATTATTGATTTGAGGTAAGCATACAATAGGCCCCCACCAAAATAGAGAAATGTGTCATGCCAAGTGCCACACACTTACAAGTACCCAATGAAATGAGCGCAGGGTTCAGGAACACACTATAAACAGGGACATATCACCCATTGAATTTAAACTGTACCCAACAGTTAGGGACATAGTCACACAGAACTCAGAACTAAAGGGAGGATAAGGTACATGGTACCCCATTACAAATATTGCCAGCTACACTGGGCGGTTATTTATGGGTACACAGATTACCCAAAATATGGTTTATGTGACACAAGCCCTCCGTGCACAGTACCAAGGGAGTTAGCACCATGCATTACCCGATAACAACATGTGAGATGCAAAACTTAAGAAACATGATCACCCAACATAACCACATGTAACTTGAAAAGACAAAAATTGTATGTAGCACATTATGAATGTTTCAATGAGCTCAAAGGGTTACAGCAAAGGCAATGCCAAACCTGACAACGATTAATATATCTGACAAATCTGTACCATGAACTGTGGCTTGAATATGAGCTATAAAAACAAACAATGGTATTCCAGAAAATACCTGTATTGTCGGGGAATCTTGTGCACAACATAAGACCTTAAACTTGAAAAACGACAAGAGCACTGAACTGGTGATAACAAAGGCGAACATAGTCCCACAAACCGAGTCTGCAACAATGCAACTGAACTGGTAAAAAAAACAGTACTGCACCCATAGGAGACATTGCAGATCTAACAAAGAGATCCCAATGGTCAAATTGCGCGTGACTGTCATACGACTGTCACAAAGGCAAAGCCCAGGGCGCAAAAGTCTGGTCATACCATTTAATGTAAATTAAAATGGAAACAGTCCCACAAACCCAGTCAGTGGCAATGCAACTGAACTGGCAACAACGATACTGTACCCGAGGGAGACAGTACGGATCTAACAAGGAGATCCCAACAGTAAGAATATATGTGCGACTGTCGTAGGACTTTCACCCAGGCAACTCCCAAGACAAAATATCTGCTCAAACCTTTTAATGACAAAATAAAAGAGGAACAAAGTCCCACAAACCAGTCAGTAACAATGTAGGGTGACAAGTAAAGCATATGAATATGTGTAGCATGGTTTTGCATATGAACTGCAATATGTGCTTAAGAGGGGTAGAACTAATATATTTATGTGATGAGAACACAAACAGTAACCAGTTTTAGCCTCGAGTAATTAACTAACGACAATACAGTATGAGGGCAATGGTGAAGATCTGAAAACTATAACAAAATATCTTTTTCATGGTATACGAATGCGACATTACGTATTGACAAAATTAATTGGAAATCATCTATACCTGTTTAGGCCAGAAAAATTAAAAAGAATTAGGTAACAAATACATGTCAAGATGCTGCACCGCAATAATTTGCATAACCTTATAAAACAAAAACGTGCTAGAGGAGGTACAAACAAGCAAACGCTGCAAAATAAAGGATTCCGTTAACTACCAAATAAAAAAGGCATGAATGGTATACATAACCCCTTTTTATGTATAAGCAAGTATGAGAAGGGCTAGACCGCTTAACTTTTATGAGAAGAATTCAGTGCATGGTGCCTCATCCAGCAGGGCAATACAAAAGTTACGTTTATAACATCTAGCAACAATCCTGTACTTATCTTAAAACAGGAGTAATAGTCTGGCTATTTACCGCCAGAAAGAAAGATAATTTAGTTTGGATGCGGCACCAACTTGTACTGAGGTAAGGAACTTGCATGTTGACTAGGGCCTTTTATTGACATTGGGATAATGCAAATAGAATGGCTCCCCTATAGCTCCTATACAGAGCTTCGTTGCCATATCATTTAAATGAATGCCATCACGGGAATAGACTTTCGTAGCAGGATTAACAAGACAACAATGCCGCCAAAACTTAGCTGAATGAATTTTCTGAAGTGCTTCTCAGAGTGGGGTGTTGACCTTTTAGACCCACTCATTGTAGCCCTCAAATGGGGTATGCATCCTTGGAAGTACTTGGCAAACCACAACAAATGGTACAGATAAGCTCTTTAACAGTAATTCGGTAAAGGCAGCTATGGAAAGCACAATTGTATCAACATCACAATGACTGTCGCAGATATCATCCGAGCCGATCTCCAGAACCACGCCATTTGAAGCGTTCCTCTTAATGACTTCAGGATCAAGTGGAATCATCTTATCAATGGTGTGACCTCCAACACCAAAGTTCTCAACATTGCAAACTTTAGATAGGTTAAGGTCGCGATGGTAGCTACCATTTGCCTGATGGGTGTCAATAAACTTGATTGCTGGCCGTACAAATGAATGCCCTAAGACAAGAGCACGTGGTTTAGAAACCATCATCTTACTGATCTTTTTCTCAGCTTCCAAGTCCTTCAATGGCTTCAACAGAGCATCAAATGGAAGACGTGAAAAGAAAAATAAAACTGGTTCCTTTGTGGAGCTGAAGGAAAAGAGGCCTGCAATTTGTCCTATGCCACTTAAGTATGGCCTGAATTAGAGTACTGTATGTAAACTGATCCTAGTCAGTAAAACATTAACCAGCATTGCCAGGCACTTAAAAGAGATCAACTGAGATCATCTTTTTTAGGCTCTAGGCTGTCCAAAATGATGTTAACTTGTTGCATTTGGATCAGGGCTTGTCTTCTGAGTGGCAATCTCTTCTACATGCAGCAGATACCTGAAAAAGATCGAGACAAAGTGCCCTCTGTATGATGCATCCCTTTCCTTTTTTACAAAATTTGGCCCTCTGGCAGAGGTCACTCTTGATCGTCATAATCTTCACCTGATTCTTCCAGAGAGTCGTCCAAATCATCATTGTATTTCACTTCGGCTGAGTCTTTGCTGCTGGTATCGGACTCCACCACCAATTTCCTTTTTCTGGGGGGTTCGAGGGTCGGTTGTTTGGACAAGGAGGCTTTCTGTTTTCCTTTGCTGCTGGTCTTCTTTGCAATGAACTTTGCTTGTGAGAGTGCGCTTCCCTTTGCCTTTTTGGAGGGCTTGGGATCTTCATGACTGGGTTTTTTCCCTGAAAGTCTCCGGAAGGCCTCTTTGCGGCTGACAGCTCCCCAGGGTTTTTAAGTTTATGCACTCTTTAAATGCTGCAACATGCATGGCGTTACAATCAGGCAGCCCACACTGGTACAGCCCTTCCTCTGGGTTCGTCAGGGTGGTTTTCTGACCCAGCTTTTGCGTGAAGTCCTTGTCTGATTAGTAGACTAGGTGCGCGCACTCTGACGCAGTTTCAGCACGGTCTGGATGTGCTGTTGCAAGGTGTCCTACTAAGTGAACTCCAACAAAGTCGCAAAATAAACATTTTGTCTACTTGTTGTGGCTTTTTCCTTTTTACAGTTCAAACTCCCTATTGTCACTTTCATTACTTTTACTCTTGTCATTGCCTTTGCCACTGGCCTAACCAGATGCGACACCAACCTTGGCAGCACTTACAACACTAACCTTGCCACCACTGGCATCACCAAATAGTATTTGTAGCATTTTTATTGATCAAATTAGTATTTAGTATTTGTAGCATTTTTATTGATCAAACTTCCGCATACAACCTGAGACAGTCTGATTTCTCTACCCCTAGATATAATACCGTTACCTATGGGAGGCACTCTTTGCGTTACTTAGGACCCAAACTATGGGGAAAACTGGCTACGGCTGATAGATCAGCTAAGACATTGAAAGCATTCACAAATCGTATTCGCAACATTGATTTAACTAACTTAATAGACACCGGCTGCAAGGGCTGCATTCTCTGCTCCACATGATCTTTATATATATAGTTATAGTTACAGATTTTAATCTCAGTTTTTTATACATAGTTAGAGATTTTAATAACCGATCATTTTTAACACCACATACCCGTTACTCTTATTACTGTTAGCATTCTTTTTTTGTTGTGTCCCCTAATTAGTATGGGTATCACGAAGGCTACAAGGTTTTCGACACTTAAATAAAGTTCTTACTTACTTACAAACTTTACTCACTCCAGCAGCTCTTGTGTCGTTTCCCTCATTTTCTCTGATGGCAGCACTTCCAACACTAACCTTGCCACCACTGGCATCTCTACCTTCGCTAACTTGAGCACCACTTATGTTGTTATCCTCATTTTCTCCTTCCGCAGTGCTTGCAACAACACTAACCTTGCCACCACTGGCATCACCAACTTCACTAATACCAGCAGCACTTTTGTCGTTTCCCTCCTTTTCTCTAACAGCAGCGTTTACAACAACACCAACCTTGCCATCACTAGCATCACCAACTTCACTAACTCCAGCACCACTTTTGTCGTTTCCCTCCTTTTCTCTAACCGCAGCGCTTGTAGCAACACCAACCTTGCCACTACTGGCATCACCATCTTCACTTACTCCAGAACCACTTGTGCTGTTTCCCTCCTTTTCTCTAACTGCAGCAGTTGGAACACTGAGCTTTACACCACTCGCATCACCACTATCAACTTTGTTGGCTGGAGCACTTACATGACCGCTTCAGGATTCCTTGTCATCACTTATTTGGATGGTTTTTTTCTCATCGTTGTCTTGCTGTTGTAGCTTATTCCCCATCTTAACAGCACGATTAATGATTTCTAAGAGCAAGCCTTGAATTGGCTGGGCATAATCTTGAGTATCTACTGTGACTGCCTTAAGAGGTTGTTTGAACTTAGCTTGACTTGAGGTGTTTAGTAGTGCCAGGCCTGTCGTCGCACAGTTCTCAAACAGAGAGCTCCTACCACAAGGGCAACTTGTGACAAAACAGTGTGCTTAATACGGACTTCAGTCAGGGTGAGATTTATTTTTGGAATATTGACTTTTATGGGCTGTAACCCCAGGTGATGTTCTTCCATGGCATCACCAGCAATGATTTTACTAGCTGACTCAATAATATTTCGAAAAGCCATTGTTCGTTGTTGAGACTCAAATGATAGCCCTAAGGACATCAGTACATTGATTGTCATGAAAAAAAGTGTAAAAGTGTTGATGGACAATTTTGTTGCACTATTCGCAAGCCTTTGCTAGTAAGAACATGCCTCACAAGTTTCAACTTTAACTGTCAAATCCTCTTAGATTTCTCTCTCAAAGACTTTGAAACTCTAGCACTTACAGACACTCTAGTGAAGAGCGAAACCAACAACCTCAACAGAAAGCCTTTGGCCCATTGTACAATCCCTGTGAATTTGAAACGCTGGCGTAATATCCTCTAAGAGTAACAAGCAGTCAAAGTTGAGCCTCGTTTTGGTGCAAAGCACACTAAGGTAATTTTGTGGCAAAACTTTACATGCCAATAACTCTGTGATGATTTTATCAATTAAAACGGAAGTTGGCATGCACGTAGCCCATGTCAAGGTCTATCTGAAGCCACAATTTGCTGTCCAAATGGTTAAAACCTCGCAAAGTTATTAAGGTGTAAAGTTTCGACACAAATGACATCATAGCTAATTAACAAAGGAAGCGATTTCAAAAAAATCAACACCAAACAGTTCCTTGCAACATGAACAAGCATAATATAACATCAAAACATCAATAAAAGGTCCTCAAGAGCTTAATGACGAGGTCCTCAAATAACATAATGGCCAAGAGAGAACCCTTAAACTTTGA
This sequence comes from Platygyra sinensis, assembly GCA_019787425.1. Classification (NCBI taxonomy): domain Eukaryota; kingdom Metazoa; phylum Cnidaria; class Anthozoa; order Scleractinia; family Merulinidae; genus Platygyra; species Platygyra sinensis. The sequence continues at coordinate 15,471 of JAHPZR010003125.1, read as the reverse complement.
CCACAGATTGCGCCGACGCAATTGTGTTCTACGGAAAGAAAATATTCAAGACAGCTGCCCGAGCACCTTACACAATTCTTCCGATAGTTGGATTGCCTCAGCGCAGTGTTTTAAGGGTGCCAAATAACAAAGACTGAGCTCAAACCTGTACTCACCAGTTCGAAGCTCTTGAGAAAAGGGGTGCATGTAGTATGCACTGAAATTTCCTTTGTGACAGTTCAAGTAAAAAAAATCATAAAAAATGTCTCAATGGGCCATTCTCTGCGCAGTTTTCACCAATGAGGTCCAGACAACATGGGCAATGAAGCTCTTTTGCGTTTTTCAGTTTGCAAGTTAATATTTGAGACCCAAAGAGAAAAGTTTTTTGTTCAAACTTTGAATTTGTTTTGAATTTTGATGGAAAGTATCTCACACAAATGAGCATGTAAATTATTGATATTTAATGCCGCCATGACAAAGCCCTGGCCAAAT